>JAHPZR010018388.1:0-25000 GCA_019787425.1 Platygyra sinensis | reverse complement strand
TGAAGGAAACAATACACTTTTCAACACACTAAATGTAATATACAATTTATTGTAAAACACCTTTGGGATCCATCATCAAATGCATTAAAAATCTTTCTTTTTTGGATTTGAGTGATTGACAAATTTGTTTGCCATGAACCAAACTAGCTAGGAGTCTATGTACCTTGACTGGTAAATGGTGCGTCTGCGTAAGGTATGGCTGAGTGAATGCTTTATATCTTGTCTTTAATTTCTTCAAGGTCTCCTCTGCTCCAGGCTAATAGTAAAAAAAATACAGTTTTTCAATGTCTCTACTGATCCAGATGCTTCCTTATAAGGTAAGAAGCAGCTGCTAGATGCATATAACCTGTTTTATGCTTAGATGCTACAGACAGCCAAAGTTAAGGATTGTAGTGCTTTCTGCAGTAGTCTACAGATAGCACTTGCTTTAATTACCACTTTATAAAGTAGAGCTGACAACAGATTTTTTCTCAAAGATCTGCCAGCAGAAATCAATAAATGGAATCAGAAACCTTACCAAAGGAACTTTGCCCTCTTCCCTTGGGATGATCATGTTCAAATAGCGATCACGGCACTGAAACAGTGTGACAAAAAAAAGTTAAACCTATTATTCAAGGCATCTTGCTATATATGAGGCAGAACATGGTAAAATATGATTACCAGGCAGTCAAGTTTAATGTACTGAATTATTGCTGGATCCAAGGTACAAAATAGTGACATTTGATTAATTGACTGAATGACTAATCGAAAAGACAATCACTGACAAGAGAACTGATTACTGAGTGCATGTTGTTTGGGCAAAAAATGCCAAGAGTTTCTTTAAGATTGGATTGAGAGACTGCCATGGGCACTCATGACTCAAATGCTTGTAAATATCTTTGTTCTAACTTTTGTTGCACAAGTATTTACCTGGCGAGCTGATCGGAATGTCTTGCTTGTGAGATTGACAATGTCACAGACAATGTCCCAGTTGGGTGTTTGGCTTGGAACATTTACAGCAAGATCCACTGGCAACTCTTGCAGTGAGTTAACAGCCTTCAAATCAACATGTTTTCAACACAGTGAACAACACATACTAGAGAAGTGTTAGTTAAATTTAGTGTCTACGGTGTTGAGTGTTTGGTTTGATATGTGTATGACAAGGGATGTAGTTGGACTGAAAGAGCAAAAAGAAGTAGTGCTGACATTGGCTTACGTACATTTGTGCTTTTCTATGGCCCTAATAACAAGTCAAATTTCTGTGATATTAAAATCAGTCTTGCGCTGCACTGCAGGTCACAAAATTGAAGTCATAAATACCTGAAGTAAAGCCCAATCTTCGTGTATCAACCAATCTGGAACACTTGCACCCTGAAACAAATTATTTCACTTGTGTAAAACCAACACCATAACATCAATGATGGAAAAAAAGAACTTCTCAAAAGAGGGTTTGCATTTACCTCTCAAACGGTACAAGCACAGTGTTTTTTATTGCCCTGGAGCTGACATAACTTTCCCAGACACTCACAAAAGTAATCTCTCACGACTTAATCTAATTTTACCTCTAATTTTCTATCAAGGGGAAAACCACTGTATTCAACTGTTTTCTCAGCAGTATCACATACCTGGGAGAAGTCTGTTTGCTTAGGGATACTGGGAGCAACCTGCTGTTTCATCTGCTTCATCTTGGACTTCTTACTCAAGGAATTCCGACGGTTTCTAGCAAATGGATCAAATCCATTTCTGTCAAATACTGAAGTGGGTCGGCTGACGCGATCTCTGTCATAAAGAAACACAACAACATGAGGTTATAAGTGTACTATGATCTTAAGAGACATTGTGGTTGCTTGAAGGTGACAAGAGCTTACAACCCGCATCAAAAATGCAAAGGTTAAGGTTTCACTCCCACAGTCAAAACAACAGCCAATTTCAAGTACTTAACTTTTAACTGTGTAAATGAAAAATTGAAGCTGCTCCAAATATTTCAAGCGGTTGACACCTTTTAAAGACCATGTTACAACATAAAATGCGTTTTATTTTTCACTTTTCAACTAACACTGTTTGAGAATGTAAGAGTGATGCCAGAAAATGTTTATTTGAATCAAAACGTACTGAAATTCAGCATTTGTTTTGAATTCTACTGACTTAAAATTGACCTGATGTAGGAAAGTTAAGGTCATTTTAGAAAGACAGCAAATAGAAACTCACTTTGTAGCTCCCTGAAGTTGATCTCTGAAGTAAACAACAGATTTGTACACAGTCCTCTTTCCAGTTTGATGTGGCCTGTACATAAAGCAATTTTATTTCAAACAAACTAAAAAATTCTCATCTAGTAGATGGTCAAATGAATTTTACTTAAAAAAATCTTATCTCCAAGTTTGATTGTTGACCCATTGTTATCTATTTGCTGGCAGAAAATGATACCCTGCGAGTTTTAGCAGAAAGAGAAAGGAATCTCCAGCTCACAGGGTAAGAGAATAATCACATGACATTGGTCATGAAAAACAAAATTACCAGCTACTTTTAACTTACAAATACATAAACCATAATAGCTTTTGGACTGTAGTCATTTAAATAATGTCTAGTGTCCACCTAAGCAATAGACTACATTGTACACACCCTTAAGATCGAGAGTCAATGAACACAGCAGTGCTTTTTTAATTAGGTTTTTATGAAACCCAAATTCACAGTGAGCCGATCAGCTGTGTCTACTGTCATGATATCTTGCCATGATATATAAACAATAGCCCCCATTTGGCAGGGAAATTTGCCAGGATATTTGTCCACGGACATTATCTGTTCCAAGAAGTGAACAGTTTTCCGAGAGCATAGCTTGAGGAAAACTGTGAGCTACCAGGAACAGATAATGTCCAAGGACAAATATCCTATCATATTTTCGTGCCAAATGGAGGCTATCATATTTCTTATCATTCAAATCTTTTTCGCAATGCGTGCAGTTTTGAAAATTGGGGAATATAAAATTATTTAGGTGGCTGGTATGTCGGCTAATAATGTCTCCAGCTGAGAGATTGTCCGAAAAATGAACATTTGGCCGAGAAGCGAAGCTTTGAGGGCATATGTGAAATTTTGAGGACGATCTCTCAGCCAAGGACATTATCAGCTGACATACAGCAAACCAGAAAGGGGTTTATTTATTTTAAAACCCTCCCATTAATTCTCATTTCGCAATTAAACCACTTGTAAACATGGCAAAAAAGCCAGTGGTGATCTGATGGCGAATGCGCATGATTGATGTGAGGGAGCAAAGTAAATTTGACTGGACCAAATTTGACAAGCTGTCATGAGAAATTAACTCTCTTAACGCCCCTTGGATCAAAAAATCGAAACCTTGGCGATTTTGGTTCACATATTCCAACATACTGGTCAAAAACTTTACTAGAAAGAAATGTTTCAATCTCAGAATTTACATCTGTGAAACACAGAATGTGTAAGATCTGGAGCACTTGGAAGGTGGACTGGTTTTTTGTCGCTCCCAGTCGCTTGAGATGAAGTATTTCAGCCGGCTTTTTGTTGTTTTGAGCTGAAGGTCAATGGGTTTCATCTCGCGTTGGTTTTCACAGCCTCTCTTTCCAAAGTAGAGAATGGTGTTAATAAACCATGCCGAATTTGCAAAACTTTCTGGAGCATTCAGACCAAAATGATTTGCTGCATAGAGGACTTCAAGGTCTTTGCTGGAAATTGGATGCCTATGCTTTGTAAAAGAAATCAATCCCTGTCATGCAAGATCTAGTGATGGATCTAGAGCTTTGTTTGCCGGCTTGAATACCTATCCCAAATAATGGAAAACAGCTTTCTTTGAAGGGAGGCAGAAAAAATCTGTCCAGCCTGGAATTAGCTTTCACAGTGTTGCGACTGTATGGTTTTTCCACTGACTTTTCTGGCTTCAGCGTAAAAAAGGTTTGAATATGGTTGACAATTCTGCAGGCTCCATGATTTCAAGTGTGACTGGAATTTTTCTCTCCTTCTTCCACGCTAAAGTTGGATGAGAACGGTTGCTTTATGTTTTAGTTTGTTATCACATTGTATTAAATCTCTATTTTATAAAATGAATATGTTTTGAAATTTATGTAGGACTAAATATCAAAAGTTTACTGGACACTTTCTTCACCTTCCAAAACATTGACAGCGCATTTTGGTGACTTTTTTGAACTTTCCGGAACAGCACGTGCCATCAGCTTTTTAATGTCACTATCGCTAGACTCAATAACGCTAGTTTGGTTTCCTTCCATGTGAAATAAGAGAAAAGAAAGTTAAAATTCTTGTGCTGCCTATGTTTCTCCTCGACAGAAACACTCAGAGGACAATTAATATAGATGCGGGCGGGGGTTATTGTGTGATAACTGTCCGGTGATTTACATCATGTGATGTAAAGTAGCCAATAAATTCACGCAAAAATTAATGGGTAGTAATCTTGAATATTCCCCAGTTTTAGCTGGGGAATATTCGGTCATGTGATGTGTTTAGACAAATCACGTGCAAGCGAAAAAGTTTGGTGGATTATAATCTGTGATATCAAGTCACTGAACTGTTATGGTACAATATAATGGTCACTTGGTTGAATCTGGGAGGTATGGTAAATTCTATGGTGCGGTTGGGCAACATGTCAGGCTCGTTAAGTCTTTCCATGGGTATTTTGACATGACTAAGGCTCGCCAAAAAAAACACAAACCATGGCTCTAACAAACTTGCCTGATACATTTCTTCCAAAGTGAACCAAAAAGGGATGACAAGATTAAAGAAGTACTGTTAATAAGACTTTGAAAAATAACTCATGACGACACAAACTTTGGTTAAACCTCTAGAACGTTCCTCAAAAATTACCGACTGCAGACAAACTGCAGCCACTCAAACTTTAACCATGCGACCTCGAAATGTTCGAATAGCATGTCTTATTTTGATTTTTACTTCTCTACTCTTGTGACAGCAGTCTTTCACGCTTCAACAAATGTATTGCTTTGCTTTGATGGAGGAAGCCTTTAGAATTAGCCGGAGAAATCGTCTGCTGTTGCTTATGTGTATGGCAGGACTTTCACATCAACAACTGAGAAGAACAGCTTGGATTTGGGCTCGACCACATAACTGGTTTCGCTAATCCAGCAATGCGTAAGCACGCATTTAAGCACGGTAAAACTAGACTTGAGAGCATACTTCCGCTTCTTTGAGGATAGGTCATTTCCAAGATTACAAAGTAAGGTACTTGAACCAAAAGAAACCCCGTTCACACTCCAAGTATACTTGAGGCATACTGAAGGCCTACTTATGTACCTAGTATGAACTCGCCTAGTATCTCTAAAATGATCTAAGAATGTACCGGTATAAATTGCATTAAGACTCTAACAATTATTTTTCCTATTGGCATATCTTTGAGGATAATTTAGACAAAATTGACTGAAGTAATTGACTTGGCAAACTCCCCTGATCCTTCAAAGTACTTAGCTTGCTTGGTGCGCTTTTTTGTCCGAGTACAAGTATCTGAGAACTATGCTACTTACCTGGTTAGATATAGAGGTGGGAGACGACTCGCTGCCATAGGTGTAGAGTCATACAAGTAATTTTGACATGGATCAACATACACCTCATCTTGTCCATCTCGGGGAGGGGTAGGTGGAGTCCAGATCTATGACAGTGAGTTAGGACCAGACCATTTTCTTTACTTTAAATGAATTTTTTAGTTATTATTGAAATTAATGAAATTGGTTTCCAGTCAAGTAAATAGCATTAATCCTTAGACTATTTTGTAAATGCAACCTTGCCATACCCTTTTCATGGCTGGTTTCTTGGTTTGGTCCCCCACATTTTTTTGCAGGAAATTCCTGTTGTGCTCTAATCCAAATTTTGATGCTCAACACCTACCCAAAAACAGTCATGCTTGATTTGTCCTGGATTAGTAAAGCAAGTTTTTTTGGGAGGTTCTTTGGGTTTTTTTTGGGTTGTTTGCCTTCTTTGTGTTCCTTGGTTCTTTGTTTGTTTTTGAGCGGGGGGGGGGGGGGGGGTGTTGTTTTCTTCTTAGGGGTTCTTCTTCTAGGGTTCTTGCAATGCAATGTGTACACAGACTGATAAATGAGTTTGGCAAGTTATACACCCAACACACTACATGAGACAAAAGGCACCTCTCTCTTTAGATTGGGGAGAGTCTGGGAACATTCCTATCCCCAAACTCCTTACAACATTCAGAATTTCAAGAAACTTGGGAAGATGTTTCTTTTCAACTGTACAAGTTAATTGATGTCCAAATTAGACACCTCATCTGGCTAAAACCTGTGTAAGTAATAATAAAGCACTAACCGGCATTTCCTCACCAGTAGCATCATTTACATACACCTGATGGAGAAAACAATATTTTTTTTTTGACACATTTTCTGAAGCCAATGGCAAATTGAAATTAGGTAAAATGCGATGGCCAGTGACCAGTTCAAGATGCATGCACCTGTTGCAAAGTTCAAACTTACTCAATCACAAACTTTTTTTAGCCCCATTTGCTGAATATGTATTACTTGCTTTGTTGTTTAGAACTTGATAATCACTATAGAATTCTTTGCTTACGTGCGATGCATCTTTCACATTGGGTGGCATCATATTATGACCCGTTTTCATGCCCGTCTATCATCTGCCTAGCCTGAATGCAGTTTTCAGATTATCTGCACAAGCCTCTAAACAAAAGTGTACTAAAGTGTACTTACTAGTTTGATGAATCTGTAATTTACTTATACATCCCCTTGGCCACCAGATTCTTACTTTCCTAGCCTCAATGCCCAAATTTACATCATTTTGTCAAGCATTAATAAATTTCATTTTGTGTAAATACTTGTCACATGTAATCTGGCAGATCAAGGGATCATTTTACAGCAAAAAACAACAACTGCAGTCGATGGGTAAACTATAAATGCATGTGTAAAAGAAGTGTTCATGGTGTAAAGGGCTTTGAATGGCTGTTCAGCAAGATTGGTTCCAAAGTGCCTTGAAATGCCTGTCATTTTTTAACCTTCTCTTGATTGGTTGGATGGCATAGGCAGCATGCAAAAATGGGAAATAGAGAAATTTCCTCCCCCCTTTTAAGCTTGGGGATGGTGTCAAGAGCAGTAGAAACAATTTAAAGTGATCAGAGACATAACATATTAAAATCACTGCGTGTTCAGAAACAATTCTAGCCTCTGTTGCCTATGTTTGAATGTATCACCTTTTCCAATAAAGTAAAAAACCGACTATACCCAGTCAAAACAATAATATAGAGTGTGATATTTCAACTGATTTATGTAAAATTTATTTTCCCACATTATCACCAAAT
This sequence comes from Platygyra sinensis, assembly GCA_019787425.1. Taxonomy (NCBI): domain Eukaryota; kingdom Metazoa; phylum Cnidaria; class Anthozoa; order Scleractinia; family Merulinidae; genus Platygyra; species Platygyra sinensis. Next base: position 17,715 of record JAHPZR010018388.1, on the reverse strand, counting down.
CATGTTTTCAACAGTCACAAATAATGACTTAAATGAAAGTCCAAGTGAAAATGATGAGATGGATGGTATGCTAAGGTGCGAAATCATGCCTTATGGGAGTGAGAAATCAACATCACCATTGTGATGAACGAGACACTAGCAAAAAAAGCCAGCTGAAGCACCATCAACAGTCAATTTGGAGATTTGCCGCACAACTGGACTAGCACAAGGTTATTTCTTGGCAAATTCAGGACAACTTTGGACACCAACGATCCTGTCGGCAATGCTAATGCTGTACAGCCATCCAAAACTACTGGCAAATGTTAAACTAACATGCAAACTGCTGCTTGTTTGTTTAACGGTTTCAAAAGACAATTTAGAAGCCAGTTTGCAATCAAGAGAAGATACAAGAATGACAAACACAACAATCTTTAGCTTTCACAGATCTGTTTATTTAAAAGTTTTTGCAGCACTTTTTTTAAACAAAAGCACCCATTATTACATTTTCCAGCCTGTTTCTTTATACATACAATTAAAGCAAAATTAATTTGATTGAATGTTTTCCATAAATAACTGCCTACACTGAATTCTGTCATAATTTTTTTCATAAACATCTCTTTTCATTGTGCAATTTTCTTTGAAACAAAGAACATTTTATAACCACCCAACAATTGTTTTTCCTCCAAAAAACTGACAAGTGATTTCTTTTTAACTTTATAAATTAAGGCTATTTGCATTAATCTGGGTGAAAACTGGTAACTTGTACTGAAACAATTTTACTTGTTTAATTTCCTCAAATACGGGAGATTACCATAATTTCCTTGGGAAAAATCTTCCAATTACAAAGACAAAAGCTAAATGTCATCAGGAAACTTACTTCTCCTTGTATTTCTTCTAGAACTACTACAGCTACTACTTCTGCTACTAGCTCTAGATGAAGTGCAACTATTGCTGCGACTGTTCCTGACAGTCGCTTGAGCCCCCTTACTTGATACTCCTGAATCAGTTTTCTTTTTTGTTTGTGAAACTAAGGAACTCTTACTAGAGCATCTGCTGTTGGGTCTAGATCTATGCGACTTTGATTTATTCTTTTTAACCTGCAAAGCTTCCTCCCGTGTGTATGTGTACAAGATCTCATCCTCTTCTTCAGCAGCTCTTTTCTCTTCTTCCTTCTTCAGAGCTTGTAGGTGGCCAAGTTCCCAATCCTTCTTAGCCATCTCAACTTCATCCTATGAAACAAATACACTATAATTTAGACACTGTGGTGTTTATTTAAGTACAACCTAATTCAGCATTGTTACAATTGAAGACACCAAGTGTGCTGGTTTCTTGCCATTGAACATTTCAACAGCATACTTTCCATGCAAGACAGCAACTTCTCGACTTTTCCCTCAGCATAATATGAACAAGGCTGATGAAATAAGATGTACAGTGGCCAAATCACTCTAAAATTTTCTATTACAGAAACAACTTGCAACAGTAAAACCTCACCAAAACATACTATGCTCCAATAATTCAACCTTAAATCAAAATTCTTGGGCTCTTCTCTGACTTTAGAAGAGAAGAAGAATTGCTGTGAAGTTATTTTTAATTACTTACCTTGGCTGCCTTTATTTGTTCCAGGGTGATGTAATTGCCAGATGACTCCAGGAAACGAATTGCATATCTTTCCACAGCAGACATCTTAAAGAGAAATGGGAAAGTATAAATTCAATGTTGAACAAACCCCAACATACTAATAAATATTATTGTCTTTCTTATAACACTCTTGTTGTTAACATATATTTGATTCTCTTTTGATGTCAACAAGAAAGGTTCCCTTAAGCTGATTCAATAACCAGAGTCATATTTACTGACATACTGACTACCATCCACAGTATTCACTGCCCTGAATTCTATTTTTCTCATTATAAATAATAGAGATGGCAGGTTTTGTCACCTGGCTCTCCAGCGCAGACAGCTCTTCCTCCACTTTTGATTGTTCCTCTTCCTTTCGTAAACCCTACAGTTGTGAGAAAAAAAATGCAGTTGGAGGTTAAATTTTAGATTGACTGTGGAATCTCTACTGTAAACATTAAACTGTAGACATACAGGTTTAAGTCACATGGATAAATGCTTGTAAGAAACTGTTAAAGTGCTACTGAAACAAAATTTTCACATTTGAGCTTTTGCTTAACCCATTGATGCCTGTGCCGCCCGTAACCGCCCGTGCAAAAAACCGCTTCAGTTCCCTGTGCTGCCCGTAACCACCTGAAAAAATGCATGTGGAGACAATTGACTTTCCTACCCTCCCTGAAGACTCTTTGGTTCTGCTATTGTTCTATTGTTCTTGAGGACATATAAACCAATCAGAATGGACTTTCTGAGCATATTTTTAGAGGACTTTAGGGGTCCTAGAAAGGCGGTTTTTCTTCTTAAAATCGCGCGCTCGAAAAGTGTAGTTGATCATGGCGCGTTGCAGGCCAAATCTCAAACTTCCAAGGTCTTGTTTTCATTCCTAACACGGAGAAATTACTGCTTTGGGTTTTTAAATAGAAACAAAAATTACTTATCAATCTTTAGGTGGCGTGAGAACGGAAAATCAAGGAGTACAAAGTCCTCAAACCTTTCTGGTGAAGACGGTTTTCTTCCTACAATCGCCGTGAAAACATGAAGATCGGAGCACTTTCAAGTAAGTTTTGATGACAGATCACAAATTTAAAACAGCTTTTCAGATAATACTATGAGAAACAAACATGGTAATGTACATTATTACTTCGAAGTTGAATTCAACTTTCAGAAGGATTCGTAAAGCAATGGACACTAAAATGACAGCAAAAGCCAGTAAAACTCCAGCTCTCACTTTAGCGTGAAAATATTAATTTGAACATGCGTTCGTGCAGCAAAGCATGGCTGCGAAATTTGGAAAAAATTTTAGCTTCTAAATAGGTTTCTTCGCCTCAGCTTGAATGAAAATTTATTGTTATTGAACTTTCTTTCGCATTTCTTTCATTTGGTCCCCTGTATCTGTGAATTTTAGGTTTTAAAAGCGAAGAGCAACTTCTACACTGGATTTCTGCATATTTAATTTACGGCAACCACGAGGAGGTTTGTTTATTTTCTTTAATGACTTTGTCTTATTCAGCTACTACAAAACAAATGAGTAAAGAAATAGATGGGCACTAATTTAACACAGTTGAAATATGATTCATCTCTAAATAATTGGCTTGCTTTTTTGTCTTTTTGATTAACAACTTCCATCTCTCTTCGGTCGTAAAATATGGATCGAATTTCTTCACGTGGCGAAGAAATTATTCGATTTCTTGTTTTTAGATTGATTTTTTTTGAAGAGTTCTTCTGTTGTTTTCTCAAATGTCAACCCAAATAGTACAAGAAAGGAAATTCTGCTGTATTTGGTTTCGTTTTGTCTAAAAGTCAAAAGTTAATTCCTTTTTTCATATTGAATTTCAATTTTCTCGGCTTTTGTTGGCAATTTTTTCGTGCGGTAAAGAATAATATAATTTCTTGCTTTCTTATCAGTTTTACACATCAAGTTAAGGTCTTTTTGTTAATATTTTTTAACATTCAGGCCCTTCATTTATTCGACTTTGAATAAAAGACATCTTGAAACCTGATCTTGTGTCTGTGTTCACTGCACATATGGTTTATTTTTGTCTTTCGCAAGCTCTGAAATATTCCAAAAAACGCCAGGGAATCAGGGGTGGGTCGCGGGCAATTTCATTCAGGCGTCAATGGGTTAATAATAAAGTTTGAACCTTACTTGGAAATACTGCCAACTTTTTTTTGCATACGGTAAGCGAAAACTGCTTTTTCAGCCGTGTGAAGTCGACCAGGTGAGCCTAAAATTGGCGGCCATCTTGACGCGGCCAAAACAACGTATTGACGTCACTGGCTGTGCTACTCTCATGCCTCGCTGAAAATTTAGAGTGATTATGCGAGAAGAGATAAGTGTCTGAAGCCCCCGAAAAACATCTTTGGGAAATCTCAAAGCTGTGAAGCAGTCAATAACAGTAGCCTTAGACCTGAAGAGGCAGAGAGTTGATCTTAAGGCCTTTCAGTCCATTCATTTGGATATTTCCAGGATATTTCAAGCAAGGAAGCAAATGAGTGCGAGTAGTTAAATTGCAAAATGATCAGGACATTTGGTCAAATGGCGATCATTCATTTAACAATAGCTACACTCGTAAAGTAAAATAGACATGAAAACAAGAGAAAGCGGCGGAAATCGAGCCTACTACATCATACAATTACAAGTTATCACAACAGCAACAATTCAAGAAACGCTCGTCTTTTATATGGAGGTAATGAATCTAAAACTATAAAGGCAAACTAAGCTGCCATGACCCCGTGTTTTCAGGAAACTAGAGAAAGCGTGACAGTGTCAGTAACGAAAGACCATGTATGCAAATTAGTTCAAATTCTGAAAATAAACCTTCGAAAGGAGTGTAAACTAGTGACCTGTTAACGAATTGCTTTGAACTTGGATACTTATAAATGAAGATCTTAAACATAGTGTATGTTAAGGAACTCAAAGAAATCCATTGGCCGTGAAATGTTGCATTTAGGAGATACATGTAAGAGAAGCAAAATATTCCCGCTTTGTTTACACTGATGTGAATGCGGCAATAAAGCAACCCCTGCTGTAGACCACAATTCTAGTTCCAAAGCTGCTCTTTGTCTACCACAACAACTCTCACTTATTAGTATCATAAAAAAATTGTGACCCTATTTGGGAAAAGGAGGCTTCACGAAAAAAGCGTTGTAGCGTTTTTTTTTGTTACAATGCATTTTCCACGCATTGAAAATGCGTTGAAGAGCATTTCCATTGCGTTTTGAAACACTGGCAATGTTTTTCAACAGAACCAAAATACATTGCAAATCTATTTCAAAATCATTTCAAAACATTGTCAATGCATTTTCAAACATTGACAACACATTCCATGAAACGAGCGGCCATTTGGAATCATTCGTAGAACCGCTGCTATCAGTTATTAAAATCTTTACAACGAATTGTTAACAATTCCTGAGCACGTACATCATCCCTAATATATCAGTTTCAATTTGAGCAGAAATATCAAATACATTGAGTTTTCCGATGCAATTTTTGCAGAGAATGTGGTGAAGCTTAGTAAAACTCAAGTATCCCCTGCATGGCTGCTGTTACTTTATTACCTTTTTAGCTTCAGTTCTTATGGTGTTAAACGAACATGGCGGTAAAAAAGATTGTCTGCTTCATGTCTGCGTTTGAAATAACATTCAACTTGAACAATCGATCCAGTCTCGAATCTCACTAAATTCAAAACCACCATTCCTTTTGGAAACACTTTAACATCCAAATACTAATACTTTAAGGCAAAACAAGCGATGTTTTGGAAACGATATTAGGAATTTTCAAGTTGTAATCTTATCCCAAACACATCGGAAGGGTCACAAATGTCCTCTTTGGGCAACCTAGTACTCGCTGCAAAGCTTGTGGACCGTTAATAATTTCGTGATTGTGCGACGGCTGATGTAATTTATGTAGTAAAGTTTCGGAGGATACATATTCAAACCTACGTTAAATAGAACTTAGATAACAGTGACAATCCAAGTTTTAGATCCAGACTGAAAACAAAAGGACGATATATGGTGTTGAAGCTTCAGGTCTTGATATAAAAGTAGCCACACTCGTCTTCAAATCAAGATGTTCGAATTTTCGAAAGGTATATACTGAGCTGTTCTAATCTGTAACATTCACTTACATTAATCTACACTCTTGCGCCCTCTATAAACGTCTATGATGTGTATTTTCTGTCAAGGCTGGACAGAAGTTACAAGGTAGAAAACTACAGTGGGACTCCGCTATAACGAAGCCCCCATTATAACGAACAACATGAAAGCCCGGCAGAATTACAGTAAAATATGTGGAAACAAACCCCACTATAACAAATAGATTTTGACGGTCCCAACGCACAATTTACCCCGCTATAACGAATATTTTGTCCTGTTGCTCGCAGTCGGTAAAAACGGCATGATGATACAAATGGTTGATACACCAAACACGACTCCCATTGGTCAAGATAGGGAAACTTTGACCTTCAAAGCTTTGCTTTATTTAAATGAAGCTGTTCACGCGCAAGTCTGTAGACTTTTTGCGTGGTGTATATCCCATTGTTCAGCTTGGTCCAGCTTGGTTACCCCGCTATAACGAATATTTTTAGCTGTTAACCAGATAATTCATTATAACAGGGTGTTCGCTATAACGACATTTTTTTCGGTACCGTGGCACTTCGTTATAGCAGGGTTCCACTGTAGTAGGTATAAACTTGAATAAATTAAGTCAAGACAAGGGAGAATCTAGAACGCTTCATACGTGAACACAACCAGTAACGTCACAAGGTCCTCAAACTCGGTCCCAGTGGTCGGACACAGTTTTGCTCGAAAAAGTCGATTTCCGTTAGGATTTGACAAAAATAAAATTCACCATGATTTTAAGCAGGTTGCAGACTATAGATTGAGCCAATAAAAGAGGATACGAAAATTTCGTTTCAGTAGCACTTTAACTGTTTATTGAATAAACTGAAGAGCAATTTTCAACCTTTGCTCTAAGAGAAGTGGATTCGTAAGGAAAACTGGTGAATTCCAACCGTTGTCAGACAAAAAAAAACACAGAGTATTTCAAAAAACTTTAGATGCTGCCTCCCCTGATATCATTTGCTGTTTTGGTGCATGAACTATCCCTTATGACTGCGACTTTGATAACTAAAGCATCAAGATACTTTCAGACTTACTTTGCCATCTTCACTCAAAGGGATTCCCTCATCAAATTCTGCTAACTCAGCAGCCTGTTCAGCTTTAGCTCTAGTAGCAGCACAAGCATCCTGTTCATCTTCTGCCTTGAACAATGCCTGAAACACAGAGAAAAAGGAATCAGACAGCACTTGAACAAGTTAAAATGTACCAAAAGAAGGACTGAAACTCTTCTATTTCAATGCTAGGGAGATTGATGTTTTCACATTAATGAACTTTTGTAACAATATTGTAAGAGTCATAAAAAAACACAGACCAAATAAGGTTGAAAATTCATGACTTGCTCCTACCAAAACAAATCTGTTCAAAGCATTCCACATCAGCCAGAAATGAATCAATTATGACAGCATGTGTCATATAATTAGAAAACAAAACTAGAAATTGTTGGCACTGTCAAATCTTATAATCATCTTAAGTAAAAGGTTTTGCCATCTCTACAAAACACCTTCCACACCCCTCCTCTAATCCAGCCTCCTGGCAAATAAAATCATATAATGACACACCTCAAAACAAATTTATTAATGGAGATCACCAAAAATAATCTATTGAAAAGGAGAATGTATTTCACCTGCTCCAGTTGGGTCTGCGACATCTTTCCACCCCCAGGCTTTGCAACACTGACTTCTGCACTCTCTGCAGATGCCCCTGGCTCTTCTTGAGACTCTTCTTCTGTCTCCATGTCAACACTGGGAGATGTCTTGGAAACAACTGACTGGGTGTTTGTAGGTTCTGATGGTTCAATAGTGAAGAGATCCCTCAGAGTACTCTGTAGAGTAAAGACAATTTAGGAAAGATTAATTATCCTGATTGTTTATTATATTAATAGACAAAGTTGGTTGTGAATTTGTCATCAACAAATTTTCTCCAAATGTGTTTCATCTTACTTCTTTAAAATACGCCGTGGTGAAGTTGCCTCCTTCAATAGCAATGTTCCCTAACATTCTTTTCTGATTGGCTTTCTTCAGGATATTCTCCTCAACTGTACGCTCACTGATCAGTCTGTAGATGTGGACATCTCTTGTCTGGCCAATGCGGTGACACCTGTCCTGTGCTTGAGCATCCATTGTTGGATTCCAGTCACTGTCATAAAATATGACAGTATCAGCACCAGTGAGATTTACTCCAAGGCCACCACTGCGTGTGGACAGGATGAAGCAGAAGATGCGTGAATCTGCATTGAAGCGCTCCATCAAGACCTGACATGAACGATAAATATACGAAATCAAAATTTAATATAGATTGAGTTTTAAGTGTCAAGGTGAACTTGCCTGCCCACAATTAAGTTGAATGTTGAGAATAGAGTAGTTTTTCAGTAAAAACAAGATTCACCTGTCTTTGCTCTACTCTTGTTGTTCCATCCAACCTCAGATAGATGTACCCATGGAAATTAAGAAAACTTTCCAACACGTCAAGCATCTTGGTCATTTGAGTGAAGATCAGTGCTCTTGAAAAAGAGAAGAGGTGAAGAGGTGAGCATGGAAATTTTTGCTATCTTCCATTTCAAAATCTAACCAGCCTTTGATGCTGTTTAAAACTGTATAAACAGCATAAACAAAATGCCAACATTAATTCTCGATCTCATCAATAATTCATCAAGTTAGAACAAAGGAAATCACAACCGTGAAGGAGGTTTGGATACCCAGTCTTAATTAGCATAGATTTTGACGATTTTACTTCTCCGTTTACTACTTAGCTTTTGTTTCCAGTGTTTGGATATCCCAAGAAAACAGTCTCTCGTGTTTGATATTACTTAACAGATGAGCCTTTTTTCAGTCCATGTGCTTGTTGTAGATTCTGTCCCTCCCTCAAAGACATTGATATTATTATTCTAAACAGCGGAGACATTGATAGGATTGTGCTGTTTGTTGCTTTGGGTACCTGGGTTTCCCTTACCTGTGTTTTTCTGCTTTTAGTCTTCTCAGAAGATGGTCAAGAGTTTGCAGCTTACCTATATGAAAAAAAGGCATCCTGATAAAGTTTCCTACTTTACTCAGTTTACAGTGCTTCACTACATGCAGGAAAATTCCACAGCCAAATGTACTAAACCAGTGTTTCTGCCAGACCACGCCATAACGGGAATCCCGCATCGCAATCAGAGAAGGCCCCCAGACAAATGGAAAAAGGGCCAATTGAGCTCTTTACTTTTACAAGGCTGCATGCAGGCTAAACCCAGGCATAGTATTTTAATAGCCATCACCAAGGTTCAAAATTGCAATTGATATGGTTGCCAATGCAACTAACAATCTACAATGCAACTAACATTTCTTTCTTGGCGAACAAAAATTCTGGTTTAGTCACCATAATCGCAATTTCATTTCTCTATGTTGTGGATCAATAACGGTTATTTCTGCACACCTTATGTTCTTCTAGAAAACTATATTGAAAGATTTCTGCTCCTAAAACACTCAAAATAAGAAATCCATCCTTTTGCTTTGCTGTAACGAATCTCTCACATTGGACTTCCATATGGCTCACTGTGTTTGAAATCACCCTATAATGCATTGCAAACCCTTGATTACATCATATATGCCTCAAGATTGTACTGTTCTCTTGACATGTGTTGGTCCTTCATATCGGGCCTTCACACTAGTATCTGGTGACCAGAAATTTGCATTATTATTTTGGTGATTATTTGTTACTAACAACTATCTATTGGTCCCTTTCTTAACAAAAATTGGCCCCCCAAAAAAATCTTCAGGGGCCACTTTGACCCCAAGTAAAATTTTCTGGCTGCAACACTGCTAAACCCTTATCTATTTTATCCTTCCTTTGAGCAACAGAGTTCTCCTGTTATTCTCAGATTTTTTTAATTTTTTTTGCCTCAAGTACTTTTGGTAAGAGTAAATATAATTATTGCCTTGTCCTTACCACAATCATACTGAATAAGCCGTACTTCAGGGAACTGCATTTTCATGCCTCTGGCGATAGGATGCATGAAAGTTGTCTTTGGCATCAGCTCTTTGCGAAGCTTCTCTTCAAGGTGTTGCATATTTGCCAAGTGAGAGGGTGGAACATGGGATGCGTGCAGTTTGATGGGAGGGGCCTCCACGGCAGGGATTACAAACACAAACCTTGCAAGAAGAAAAGTGTTCACTATTTAACTTATAAAAACAAAATAAACCTTAACATTCTCTACATTGTTTTCCAGCCTTGTCCCATTAAGCCATTGGTTTGATCTATGTTTAAATGGCTTATACCAAAATGACACGGTGGTTGACCATTCTGTCAAATCTTGTAAGAGATTCCATGCAGTGCTTTCTTTTTCTGCTTCTTAAGAAACTTATACTATGGTTAACAGCTCAGAACTTCTGCATTATCAAGGCCATTCAGAAACACGGACCAATGAAGTTTGAAACTCATCATGTGCTGTTAGTACCAATGTTTGTTTCCACAAAACAAGCATGGTATCCTTAACATCAACCACAGTTAAATAATGCACTCTCAAGATATTTTGGAGCCTTCAGGTGGCTGAACACAGTTTTTGCGCATGCTTTTGCTGATGCAGTATTTAGCATGTGCACAAGGATTTCAAAGAACAAACATGCTGTCAATAGAGTGATCATTTTATTTACTCAACACCCGTACTATCTGTGTTATTTTTCTCTCTAATTGAACACAGTGTATTGATGGTTTTAGTCTTTTATTACAAAGATATGTTAGAAAAGTTAACGATGCAAAGAACCCAGTTAAATGCAACGCATGCGCAGTTGCTTGAAAAATTGAGACGGATTGCTTTAGTAGAAACAAGCCGATTTCTAACGATCCAGTTGTTAGAATTTCAAGAAATTTGGCAGAAAAATAGATCAGAGACCATGTGAATGATCTATCAAAAAAAATATGAATTTTGACATAGGGAATTTTTAATAATACAGAAAACGATTAACCGCGAATTACGAAAATCGCCTATGTCAAAATTTTATTAGAACTGTGTTCACAGAAGGGATTTGAAGTCAATTCTTAGTGTGCAAAATATGAAAACAATCTAACGACTGGATTTCTTTTAAATAAACAAAAACCATTATTTAAGCCTTGTTTTTCACCAGCCCTGTTGCCATGGCAACAGCACACACCCTAGTCAGAATGCGAGAATAAATATTTGTGTGGTTAACCTTGACTCTTGCTAAAAATGGGCACCAAAGCATAAATAGTTTAAAAGTTATGGTAAATTAGGCATAGGCACTTGAAAACTGTGTTCGGCCACCTTAAGCTAAATTTACTTCCTTCACACCTAATTACCATCCCTCCCCAAACAAGCTACCCTTTTGATGACAGTGTACAATATACCAACTCTAAATTAGCCAACTTCAAAATTCCTGCTTTCACTTATCCCCCTAACACAACCAAAACATAAAAAACTTGATTATACCTGTTAATGGATTCCTTCATTTCACTCACTCTGTCCTCTGGAGTCTTCAACACACTTGTCAAGTATTCACAACAACTGACCGTATGCCATACATCATTAACTACAGATACAGCCTGCACCAAGTCCAGACCATACACTGGTTGAGCATGACAATGGCGACTGTTCACTTGTGCAATGCGCACAAGCTTCTGTTTTCTTTCTTTAGCTCTTTTGTCTGCAAGGCTTTCCTATGAAATCACATGCACTTATTACCTTTATTGTCACGATAATTAAAAAAAGATTATGACCATCATTTAGTTTGTCAGCTCAGAACTTCAAGAACTATCATAGTCTTGCTCAAAAACACGGACCTGAAGTTTCACTCATCATATGCTGACACACATGCAACCCTGACAAGGTGGACAATTTTAAGGCTTCTTTTTACCAGTGTTTTGCCAGAAGCCCATACAATTAGAAAGGGCCCATTTCCAGGTTGCCTTAAGTCTCTTTACCAAAGCAAGGCCTGGTGCACAGCCATTCATACAAAAGTGATGAAATCTCATATTTATCATGAAATCTTTCCAAAAATGCCTTTAAAGAGCCCATATCGTCAAAATTTTTATTTTCCCATCTGATTCTATATTCCATGCAATGAACTTTGGCAAAAAAATTTTCAATTTGGATAAAAAGCGATTCTTTATACGAGGTTTTAAAAACCTGAAAATCCTATTTTATTGCGGTCTACCTGTACCACTGATCACATCATCGACATGCTCAGATTTGTCACGTAGATTAAGGAACACATGACTTCAGGCTTGACTTATCTCACTTGTTTTACCTCAGTAAATTTAGCTTTGCAGTCTAAGCAAAATGCTCCTTTCCAGCATTTTGTATGAACTACTAAGTTAAATTTAAAGACGTAAAACAAGCGAGATAAGTCAAGCCTGAAGTCACGTGTTCCTTAATCTATGTCACAGCTCATTCCAAACCAAGGTAAGACTGGTGCAAATGGTGGACCAAAATGGCGGCAAATTTGAACGTTTTTAAAACTTCTAAAAACAATTGCATTTTATCCAAATCGCATTTTTCTTTCGCAGAAGTTCATTGGGTGATATATAGAATCAGATAAGAAAATAAAAGTTTTGATGATATGGACACTTTAAATGAAAACTCAAGCAATTTTTTTCTCCACATTTCAGGTTTACAAGACTCTTACATAGATTTATCTAAGATCAAACAAAACGTAAAGTCCTGGTAATACTTCTCCTGATCTTCCCACTTCTAACAAACAAAAATAGTAGCTGTACCTTTAATATTTTAAATGAGTATATATCGCAAAAGTGAATAGTACTATTTGCACATGCTCATTGGCTAGCTTGGAGGTGATTAGCCATGTACTATTCACTTCCAAGCAGCCAAAGAAATACAAAATGGCTTTTGTCAGTATATTGTCACAAATAAAGTTACTCTTTGGTCCGCTCATTATTCAGCTTGTGTGGTATATACTAAAACATTTATTCACCTCAGTGTTGGTGGAAGTGGGTGTTCTAAATGCTAACACATACCATATAGAATGGTGAATCTTTGTTGGGTTGGACAGCAGGAGCTGGAATTGCTGGTTTGTTTGTATCAAGAGCGATCCTCTTAGTTGGAGACACAGACAAAGGTTTGGGTTCTGGATGAGAGAGTCTATTTGCTACACCATCTTGGACAGACTGTGCCACTGGTGCTCTACTCTGCAGTGCTGGTAGGCTTGTACTACCAGATACAAGCTGTCGTGATTCAGCAGTGGCACCAGCTGCCGCAGGAACTGAAGCTGACCATGGTGGATGTGTCACTGCCATATGCTGACGCTGAGAGTCATATCCTGCACCATGCCCTGGATAGGGCGGAGGTGGTGGCATTTCCCTTCCATAACCAGCCATGAGTAATCTGGATGGTGGATAGCTGCCACCAGTTCCAGTACTGTGACGCGTTGAATAGCCATGCACCTGTTGTCCATCAGGAGTTCCAGGTGGCATTCTTCCTGGTAATGATCCTGCATAACCAGGGCGTGGTGGGTAACCTGGCAAGTCTTGGGACCAACCAGGAGGTGTGACATAGGGAACACTCCCTGGTGTGTAAGTAGTGCCATGCATCCTGTGCTGTTGATGTGCAGAGTAAGGGGGAGGGGGCACAACTGGCATATGTTGTCCGCTTTGATGAACACTGTTAGATATGTCAGTCTTAACACCAGTTAACGGTACCACAGGATAACCAGGTATTGAAATTCTCCTTGGTTTTACTGGTGGAACCAGACGCCTTGTTGGTTCAGGGTAAGAATCTACTTCAATGATCATTTGTGCTGGTGTTTGAAGAGATTGTGTTCGATAAGCAGCATAGCTTGTTACTGTCCTTTCAATATCTGCAATACACAAGTTCAAGTAACCAAAGTTGACTTGTTTAAGAGGGTTGTATTCCAAAGCTTTGAGTACTAATGATGCAGTACAGAACTCAATGCCTTCTGTGATGAATGGTGAAACTGTTGGTCTTGGCTCAAACAGGTCTGGATGATTGCACACCTGAAAAGGAAAAGCAATTTACGCAGCACGAGTTATGTCATTAAGAACACCATAATAACCAAGCAAAGTTAAAATGTAGATCGTGCATTATATGCAAACATTTTCTTCTTCAGAAATGACGTATTCAAACATTGCAGCTCAGAGTAGCTGTTAGCATTTGAACTGCCCCAGGCTAGCACACGCAAGTTTGGTCTATTTAGCTCTCTTTGATAAAAGTCAACTGAGGAACATTTCATACTTGCTTTCTTTCACAACAACGGAAAATTTATTTCAAATATAAGGCTACCTTTCTGAGTTGCATGAGAATGTTGATAACACTGAGGAAGTGACCTGATTCCAATGTCTCCTTTGTTCTAAAATAAATAAAAAGGAATTAAGTTATATCTCACATTGATTAACTAATCAATTTTTTTCAGTGTTAAAGAAAAGGTTGAACCTTTGTATAGTGTGTTGCTACCGACAGGAACCAATGACACTTGAAGCACACATGTCAATGGGTTTTATAGCAGCTTGTTATCTTGGCCATACAATGCAAAACCAAATGATTAGGCATGAACCTTGGTCAAAGAGCAGTTGGCCAGAAATAATAAAAAAAATGATTGAGAATTACGACACCTGCAGGAAAAGTGCTCAATACTAAATTGAAGGCTTGTTGGGTTCCCTTGATGAGAACCTGCCAGAGGGCTTCACAGTTCATGTTATAGATGGAATGGGAAAGGACACAGAATCTGGACAAAGCTCAGAAGTTTTGTGTTGTACCTTCCTTCCCTTCCTTATATCAAACACCAACAAAAAGAGATTTACTGCAGGGTATTTTAACGGTTCAATGCTGTATGGTACTCAGAAACTGAATGGAAAAAGATCAGTTACATCACAGCAGTGTCAGGATAACAATCTTCCACATCAATTATTAATTTGGAATTTAAAAGTAGTGATAATGATTATGGAAACTCTGTTTTATGGCAAATGTTATAATAAGCACTCACTTGGTTTTAGACATAAAGTCATCATAAAGATAACGTTGTCTCTTTGATAAGCGGCACTGGACTAAGTGTTCATATTTCTTGGGCATCTGGGTTTCCACTTCTAATTTCAATCTTCTCAACAGGAATGGTCGAAGAACCTACAAACATAAATAAATAAAACTGAATTAACACATCAAAGAAGTTGCTACAGGGGTGCCAGTTCATGTTCTAAGAAAAACAACTTGAAATAATTTTCATATTGGAAAATGTTCTTATATGTTCATGTTCCCATAGCAGTCCAATAAGAAGTGCATGTAAGAATTATACACAGCTAACTTCAAAAGTAACAAAATTGACAACTGGCTAAGGTAAATGTTGCTCTCGACAGGAACCACTGATTGGCTGAGATCTTACCTTACAGTGGGTTTTAAAAGAGTTTCATACTGTTGGCCACATGAAATTACCACGCAGTTACAAGAGCTGCGCAATATTGGATTAAGTGGCCTTCATATTCAAGCAAAACTTCATCACCTAAATGGAACTATTAGCCTGATAAAACATCCCTTGACTCAACTTCAACAATGTTGACACTCACTTTATGAAGTCTTTTGATGAGTCCTTCATTATACTCTCTGCTTCCTTCAATCATGCCTGATAAAGGATTAGAAAACCATTCCTTGAAATCTTTGTGTGACTGGAAAACATGTGGCATTAAGAAGTGCATCAATGACCAAAGTTCCATTAAGCTGTTCTGTAAGGGAGTTCCAGTCAGAAGCAGTCTGCAGTGGCTATTGAAGTTCAGAAGATACTGCCATCTTTGCGACTTAAAATTCTTGATGTTTTGGGCCTACAGAAGAATAGACAATCATTTGTATGCAAGCAAATGAAAGGAAGAAATAAGCAAACAACAATATTTTCATTTATTTTTTATAATGCAAGTTCTTGAAAAAAAGAAATGTGCCATTTGTGATGTAATAATAATAATAATAATTCATTTACTTATAACGCGCAAGTATCAATGTACATTTTCACCTGTGCAGAACTAGATTCATTAAAAAAAAATACCAATACAAGTATAAATATAACAAATAATGATGTAACAATAGGTTGTTAGATAATGATGTAACAATAGGTTGGCAAGTGATCAATATATGAAAGGCCGCGTGTAAGAACATCCCCTTGATTTTTTGCTAAAATCGAAAATGGCCAAAACAGCTCCAAACTTCGTGTGTCAATTTGTTTATACCTGTAGAAAACTGCCTTGCACTTATTTCCCCTCGTTTCTGTTGCGTATTCCAGAAATAAAGTATGCAAAACACTTGCTTGTCACAGTCCGCTTCTTTTGGAACTGCTTTATTGCACAGTACTTTTAGCGTTGTTTTTCTTTCAAGTTTTTTCAACTGCTGCCTTTAACTCGTAGGGTTAAGAGTTCTCAGTTTTATTAGAGTTAGGGTTAGGGTTACCGCTCGAAACTGGGGTTAGCGTTAAAGGTTAGGCTTACGGAACAAGGTTAGGGTTAGCGTTAGGGAGCAGGGTTACGGGTCGAGCTTAGAGTTAACGTTCAGGCCTAGGGTTATTGCTTAGGGTTAGGGCTAGTGCTCAGAATTAGGGTTATTGCTTAGGATTAGGGCTAGCGCCTAAGGTTAGCACTAGTGCTTCGGTTTAGGCTAGAGTTGAGGCCAGGACACGTTAGGGTTAGCGGTGTTAGATCAAGGGAAACAATCTTGACTTCCACAAATCGATACCTAACTTAAGTCAATGAATAGCGGCTAGAGAAAGAGAGGTTGAATGTTTTGCAAATCGGCTACGTCAGTGATGGATTTAAATGTTTCTATGTGAAATTATTTTTTTTTGGTACAAAACTGCTCGTTCCGTGAAATGATTATTTCTGACAACACAGAAAGAGGAAACCTCAAGCTAACATGCTGCTCATGCCGAAAAGAAAAAGCGCATGAAATGGAAAATTTATCAGCAAAGGAACGCTGCAGAAATACAAAGCAAAACTTACATTGCAGCTGAAGTTTTCTTCTTGCTAACCTGTGATCAGGCGTTCTGTCTTTTTCGGTTTTTGCTTCAGTTCGTGGCGGGCTCCATCCTATCGCAATTCAAAGTAATCATTTGCTTGGAAATCCACGAGACACACTAACGGAACGCTTGCTTGCCAATCTAACCGACCTTTGGCCTCTGTTTGACCCGTAAAAATGGCTTTTGAAGCTGTTTCCTGAACACAGGTCAAATTCAACAACTGTGCTGCCTGGCCTTTCTCGCCAGTTGCTGGCCGTGTCTGAGTCACGCTTAGACAAGCTATAAGTCACGTGCACAATGGTCATGGTGCTTTATGTATCAAAGATTATTATGGGATATCCCACAAATTTTTGAAGTTAAGGATGGTGGATAGCTGATTTCAAGAAAATAATAAGAATCTAGAAAGCAGTTCCAATTTCCAAAACTGACACATGCCGAAGTTCGGCAAATGAGCCATAAGTCCACTACGGATGCTTTGTTTTGGAAGAAGCAGCCGTTTCTAGACTCTACCGCCCGGCTCACTTGGGGACCGTTCATTTTTTATGGGGGAGGGGGGGCTGGTGGAATTTGGGAAACACCATTTAAAAATCGCATAACCCCCCCCCCCCCTCAGCTTACCAATTTTTTCACATGGCCCCCCCTTCTATCAGTCATTTTTTTGGATGACCCCCCCCCCCCCCCCACAAAATATATTTAACCCTCCCTCAAGATTTTACCTTTTTAATATTCTCTATTTTTCCCCTGTTTGACGCTATTGTGTTCACTATGAAGACGAAATTTACAATCCCTATACTACAGAGTGCTCTTCGGTAAAAAAAAAAAAACAAAAAAAAAAAAACACAAATTAAAAGAAAGAAAAATTAAACTAGCTATACATACTGTACAGTAGCACAGTATGTTTTTGGTATTATGAAGGTATTACCATTCATACTACAGTTGCATCTGTCACTTTCTACTGTATACTATAAAGTCAGCAAAAAAGAAATGTGCCAGCTCGCTCTGAATTCGTTGAAAAATAAGAGAAAGAAAAATCAATTTCTGATCCTCTGGT
>JAHPZR010018381.1:0-17903 GCA_019787425.1 Platygyra sinensis | reverse complement strand
AGTCCTTTTCACGGTTACCTTTTCTCATTTGCATTACAATAAATTCTAGCATGTATGTGAGGCAATTTCGGGCTATTTTGCAGTGTTAGCCCGAAATTGCCTCGCATCCACGTTGGATTACATTGTAATGCAAATGATAAAAATTAACCGTGAAATGGGCTATTGGCCCTTTGTGTTTCTCTCGCCTCAAATTTATTCCCCTTCATCCGGTCTCCTTCAGATCTAATTAAATTCATATGACAGTAAAACAGATTACAACACCCTGACCAGCTCACCTGGGGTTAGGTATGTTAGAAATGCTAGGAAATTTTCCTAGCATTCCTTTGTGGTACTTCCAGTTTTCGCCGTTTGCGTCCCCTCATGGCGTTAATTTCGAAAGAAAAGTGCGAATAATAATAACAAAGAATACGCTCAAAAAGTGGCCACCAGCGCGTACGTTCCTCTGTTTCACGGGCATATTAACTTCTCTGGCTTGGTAGTAGTATATGGAAATTGTAGAGAAAGGAACAATAAATAATTTAGACAAAAAAAAAATGTTTTTAGGGTCTCTTAAAGAATTATCAAATTTGCATTGAAAATAGTCTTTTTTGGGAGCTTTTTGGTATGGAAGCTGTTCTTCAGGCGGAATATTCCGACGAACTGATCTGTTAGGTTGACGGGTAGCATTTGGAAAAGTTAGTGCGAGATGTCAGGAAAGGTCGTGCCAACAACTACTATCGAAATACAGTTTTCTGAAGTACTCCTCGACCTCTGCAAATCTGCCTCTCGGAGACCGTTCGGCAAAATGGTTGACTGATTTTGAAAGTCTCATACAAATAATGGCAAACAGCGCTCGCTCAGGCGTAAGACGCGTTCAAGCAGAAATGTCATTTATTTTTATTTTTCCCAGCGTCGTACGAATAGAAAAGTCCTGTGTTGTCTTTTGAGTCCTCGATAAACGTACAGACTACGTAAGCCGAACGAGTAAAAGACTGGTCGAGTGAAAGACGACAACGATAAAATAGAAGCAAGTGTTTTGCGATCTGCACCAATTTTCTCCATACATCAGACCGTTTGATTGACAGCCGCCGATTCATTGACGAGAGCAGTCGGTAATCCAAAAGCTTAAAGTGCTACTGAAACGAAATTTTCGTATCCTCTTTTATTTGCTCAATCTATAGTTTTCAACCTAGTTAAAATCATGGTGAATTTTATTTTTGTCAAATCCCAACGGAAAGTACTGTTTTTAGCCTCCGAAGTCGACTTTTTCGAGCAAAACTGTGTCCGGGCTCTGGAACCGAGTTTAAGGACCTTGTGACGTCACTGGTTGTGTTCACGTATAAAGCGCTAAAGATTCCCTCTTGTTTTCACTTGATTTATTCAAGTTTATTCTTCATATTATCGATACCTAGTAGTTTTCTACCTTGTAATTTCTGTCCAGCCTTGACAGAAAATACGCATCGTAGACGTTAGAGGACGCCAGAGTGTAGATTAACGAAAATGAATGCTACAGATTAGAACAGTTCAGTATATACCTTTCGGACATCTTGCGTACACGATTGGAGACTTCGAAGACGAGTGTGGCTACTTTTAGATCAGGACCTGAAGCCTGAACACGATATATCGTCCTTTTGTTTTCAGCCTGGATCAGAAACTTGGATTCTCACTGTCATTTAAGGTCTATTTAACCTAGGTTTGAATAAGTATCTTACGCAACTATACTGCATTAATTAAAGGGGTAAGCACATCAGCCATCCGCAGAATCATGAAATTATTAACGCTCCAAAGCTTTGCAGCGAGTACTAGATTGCACTCAGAGGGCATCTTTTTATGATACGAATAAGTGAGAGTTGTTGTGAGCATCGTTGGAACTAGAATTGTGGTCTACAGCACGGCCAGTTTGCTAATATCGCGGCATACGCATCAGTGTAAACAAAGCGGGAATATTTTGCTTTTCTCACACGTATCAGTCCCAAATGCAACATTTCACGGCCGATGGATTACTTTGAGTTCCTTAACGTACATTATGTCTAAGATGTTCATTTATTAGTATCCAAGTTCAAAGCAATTCGTTAAAACATCGCTAGTTTACATTTCGAAGATTTATTTTCAGAATGTGAACTAATTTGCATATATGATCTTTTGCTGCCGACACGGTCACGCTTTCTCTAGTTTCCTGAAAACACGGGGTCATGGCAGCTTAGTTTGTCTTTAAAGTTTTAAATTAGTTACCTCTATATAAAAGACAAGCGTTTCTTAAATTGTTGC
This sequence comes from Platygyra sinensis, assembly GCA_019787425.1. NCBI lineage: Eukaryota > Metazoa > Cnidaria > Anthozoa > Scleractinia > Merulinidae > Platygyra > Platygyra sinensis. Next base: position 15,656 of record JAHPZR010018381.1, on the reverse strand, counting down.
TGCTGTGATAACTTGTAGGATGTAGTAGGCTCGATTTCCGCCGCTTTCTCGTGTCCAACCAGATAAAAGGTCACTGTATATGTAGCACAATCTAGTCCGCGGCGAGCGTCGGGTTTCCTCTAAGCGAAGCGACTCGAAGACTAGAAGCGTTGTTGCTGCGATGCGTGCAGCAATACTCCGGATAATATTTTCAAAAACCGCTTTCTCTTGTTTTCATGTCTATTTTACTTTATGAGTGTGGCTATTGTTAAATGAGCGATCGCCATTTGATCGTTTTGCGATCTAACAACTCGGACTCGTTTGCTTGCTTACATAAATATCCTGGAAATATCCAATTGAATAGACTGAAAGGCTTCAGGATCAACCCTCCGCCTCTTCAGGTTTAAGGCTACTGTTCTTAACTGCTTCACAGCTCTGAAATGTCCTAAAGATGTTTTTCGGGGGCTTTGAACACTAATCCCTTCTCCCATAATCACTCTATATTTTCAGTGAGGCATCAGAGTAACACAACCAGTGACGTCACTACGTTGTTTTGGCCGCGCCAAGATGGCCGCCAATTTTAGGCTCACCCGGTCAACTTCGAACGGCTGAAAAAAGCAGTTTTCACTCACCGTATGCGCAAAAAAAAGTTTGCAGTGTTTCCAAGTAAGGTTCAAACTTTATTATTAAGCAAAAATGTCACATGAGAAAATTTCGTTTCAGTAGCACTTTAATCTATGCAATAATTATTACGCGCATCGAAAAACTGGGCACTGCAAGTACATGTCGCATCGCATTCTGGGCGATTTCTCCTATGAGGGTTGATTTTTGCTATTATAACGTAGTCATACCTAACCGACATAAAATGTGAATTTCATTAAAGATCTCTCGCTATTATATTGTTATTGGTGTTTTGAGTACACGTTAATCTTAAAAGTCGTGAGTTGCAACCATAGAGAACGTTTTTATGACGTGAGTTTTGTTGCATGGTACTTCTTGTTGAGAGAATTTTCTAACTGTAATAAATCAATTCCTGCTTGGTAAACAACACTACTGCGTTATTTTCTGTTGTGCTGGTTATGGGTATACTACTAGTAAGATCGAGTAGTCTGGGTTAGCAAATAGATTCCGCCCGTCTGTTTGGTAATAGATCGCAGAAGACGTCAAAATAAGGTAACAACGAAAAAAGGGACACGAATCGATAGTTGAATGTGTTGATGTGTCAAAAACACTTTATTATTGGGCTTGTAATACTCTTACCTTACAGTTATTTTGATGGACTAATTTACCCTCGTTCAAATGCCGACTGAGACTGCTCGAGTATTTTTACTGAGTCATTTTCTAGAATATAAACGGCCTTTTTTTCTTCTTTTGCTTCTTGTAGCTGTTCGATGCCTGGACAAGGACATTTTTTTTGGATCCTATCTTTTGCTAAGTTACGTAAAATATTATCGTCGTCACTTTTTTTTCTCTTTTCATTGTAAAACACCCTTTTTACAGAACTTCTGCGCTGTGCTCTTGGCAGTTCGTGGCCGAATTGTGGAAGATCAGATTAATCTTCTAGAGTTACTCAAACATCGATCGCCACCACTGAACAAGATCAGGAGCCATAATCAGGGACGGAGACCGTAAGCGCGCGCCATTTCTAGTATTGGGGTTGGCGCCATGATATGGGACAATTTTTCTATTTTTAGAACAAATTGCGCCATCACCTGCGGCACACGCGCGTACATTGCTGCGAGGATTTTCGCGAATGTCGCGCAGAGGAAATGGCGTCCGAAATCGTTTATGCTTTTGGCCCACAACTCAACGCCTTTATCTGTTTATGGCTGTTGGAACTTTGCTTAGTATTTTCGCCGTAAGTTGCTCCAGTTTGAGTGAAGACAGTGCCGAAGTTAGGTATGTCCCGCTTTATATCGCAGATCAAGTTGAGTTCCGCTGCTCCTTTTACAAGAACTTCAGTTTACTCCAATCTAAATTTCACATATGAAGAAGATTAACAGATTTAATTTTCCATAACACTGAAAACAAACTAGTTGGATATGTTTGGATATAGCAGCGTTTAGGCCCAATAAGTGACAATAGGTCTTATGTCCGTAGATGCTGCTTTGTTTGTTTGTGTAAAAATCCAATTATTTGTCTGTTGTCGATGAGTAAGAGCGCCCGTCGATGCGTGTTTTGCACAGCTAGTAAAACATGACAAATTGGACTTCGCACTTTGGTGTGAAACGTATATCGAACTCATATAATATCTCTAGGTTTTGAATATGTTTAAGGTTGATTAATGTTTGAGAACATATTAAAAGCTTAGCTGAAAATATGTGAAAACAGCAGAAATAATCAGAAAAGTTACGATGACGCTTGTAATCAAAACTCGAATAAAGATTTCGATTGAGTCAAAACTCCTTGTCTGTTTTATTTTCGCAGCGTATAGTTTCACTATGTGAAAGAAACACACTTGATGTTAGTAGCCTTTTGGCGAACGTTGGTGAAAATTGTTGTAGTATCTCAGCACAAAAGACGACGAAACAAATCTTTTTCACGATTTTGCTTGACTGAATCTGAAGCTGACACCGACTCGGACTTGAAAGTGCACGCGCTGCACTATGCAAATGAACTACTCGTACGCGTCAGATCAACTTGCCTTTCGAAAACTTTTGCAAACTCACTACACGAGCAGAGGCAACAAAAAACTTTCAAAAACAGGTTTTGGTTATATGGCAAACTCACAAATTAACTCGATACCGGAGTAAACACTTTTCTTACTGAGAACTTTTCTCTACAAAACAAACACAAAATTTACGCGTATAACTAGCCGGCGAGCGGATGTTATTCATTCACAGCGCGAAATTAAAGAGATTCTTGACCCTTAAAACACCCCCTTTTTCATTAAATCAGAGCATAAAAGTACATAGAAGAGCCCTGGTTCCTCTTCTCTGCCTTATTCCCTGCCATCGCTGTGAAAATCGGCAAGAGAATCTCGCAACTCTCACCATTTCATCACACAACGTGACAACATCCACGCGAGAGCTCAAGACACGTGCGTGGATCAGCGCGGATATATGACGTCAAGATGGCGCAATTTGTTCTAAAAATAGAAAAATTGTCCCATATCATGGGTCCACGCGCATCTCAAGACTTACGGTCTCCGTCCCTGATTATGGCTCCTGACAAGATTTAAATTTTAATGTACTTTCAGTGATTTCACATTTTGTGTTTTATTACTTTCAAAGGACCTTTCTTGCTTCTAAAGAATAATGGACCAATATGACAACATAGTTCTAAAATATTTGAAATCAATTTCCTTTGTTAATCAACAGAATTTGACAGAGAGAGACAAGTCATGAAAGAATAGTCTGTGTGGAAGGTGAGATTTATGTGTCAGTTAAATCTTCCAGTGCACGAGCCAATTGGCTCATGCACAATTGGAGCCTATCCCTGTTCCCGTACGTCAGATGAGTGAGCTTCTGTTAATTTTATCGTGCCGTGTAGGACCTCGAGGACCACCAGGCCACTCCGGTTCACCTGGAACTACTGGTCCCCAGGGCCCTCCTGGACCAAGTGGTAAAAGAGGGAGGAAGGGAACAGCGGGACCTCCTGGACCCCAGGGAAAACGAGGCAGTAGAGGAATACCAGGACCCCCGGTCTGCAGGCCCATCTGGTAAATCAACACAGCGTGAGGCACTTCCTGGTAATGGGCGTCAGTTAGGTAAAGATTACTTGTGTTGGAGATAAAGCTATAGCTTAGTGTGACTATTAATGACTGTGATCAAATAAATGGGATGTAATAGTATCTCTTTATTTTAATGTATATTTTGTAGTCTCACTACTTATGTTTTAACTAGGAATGTGGTTATTAATTTGCCGTCTTAATTAGGGTTGGTTTAATTAAGGTCGGGTAATAACGTTTAAATAATAATGACACTTTTTATTACATTAATATTTTAGTCCAAATTTGACGGAGAGAACATTAATTATAGTAAAAGGACAGAATTAACGATGGACCTGAAAACTGATTATTATCAGATGATGTCAAGGGTAAGGTTGGATCGTTCTTGCAACTACAATCTATGGCAATCTACAATCTACAGTAACGAGCCAGGATATGGATATTTCAGTAATAACCAGTTCTTTTTACGGACTTTCCGGCTCAATAAACCACTCAATATTGTGACAGTGCACAAAAAAGCTCGTAAATCAAAAGTCGTTAGGCGAGCCCATAACGCAAGCTTTTCTTGTGTTCTCCCAACATTCCAAGTGCTTTATTGCGCCGGTAAAACAACCATGGAAAGAGTGGTGTATTGTTGTACTTTCGTGATCAAGTTGCTTAGTCTCAGCAAATCCATTAGGTGACACAACAAATTTTTAACGTAGGCTGAAAGAATGGAAGCCAAGTTTCAGTACCGGAGAAAAAGATCCGCAGAGCAGTTCACAAACACATTTCTTGCCATAATTTTTTTTTAGTAAATAAAGGAAAGGGTTGTCGCTAAAAAACTCAACGATAACTTTCCAAAGTTTTGCGAATGGAATGACGGCTAGTTCTAAAAATGTTTCTTAACTTACTCTACTTATGTTTTAAATTACGAGTGGAAAAAAAACGTAGTAGGCATGAGTGAGCTCTGACTGCGCACCAGGCCCCAAGTTTAAAAAAGTGGCGGGAATTTCGCTTTTCCAATATCCGTGGTAAGCAGGTATATTTCTTGTATACCCGCGGTATACAAGAAAGAGAGCGACATCCTCGAGTATCTTATTACAATCCGCCGCTTTTTCAACTATTACAGACCTTTGCAGCTTGCATTTCTGATCCCCAAGTAGGGCGTCAGATGCACATAAAGCTGTAGAAAAAATAATCAGTCTAAGTTAAAACTACTGATAAGCTTACTGAGAACAGTTGGACGAACAGGGGGACGGTGCCCTGCCTCTACCCCGTAGGTTTTCTTTCTTTATTCTTTTTGAAAAGGCGATTTACTTTAAGGTAATTCCGGTCGAATTATTTCACCATCAAACTTTTTTTGAAACTTGGCGTAACTAATATTCATGATATGAACATTAAAAAATGCGATAAAAAATGGGGTCACCGTGCTTGTTTACTCGTCAGCAGGCTCTTAAAATGGAGTGTTTTCACTGGTTGCGTGTTGAAAATTCCAATCACTTTCATACAGAGTTAAGTCGTGGTTACTTGGAAGATGCAAACTTTTATCTTGAAGGCAAAGCGTTACTTATGGACATAAGAAGTATTGCTTCACTTAAGCTGTTTCTAATTGCTTGGTTGCGGGAATATTGCACTTTCTCGGACAGTTCCGTGGTTAGCTTAAAGTCCTCCCCTTGACCAAAATACATGTACACCCAGATGGGACTATTTTCCTAAAAAATCGTGTTCCACTATCAAACTACTTTTCTTCTTCAAATATGTTCTTTATTAGACTTAGCAAACACCTGAAAAAAATCTGGGTCACCGGAAGAAAAACATAATTTATTTCCCTATTGAGCTAAGTTTGAGGGAAATCATCTACGTTTTGTACGTGCACGCGCTAATGACGTGAAAATCGTGCGCAGCAGGGATGCGCAATGAAATACTAAAAAATACCTTAAGAGGCTAAAACTTTCAGTAGCGGTTAATTCGTCCTCTGCGAAAATTCTTATATGAAAAGAGTGTGTCTAACTTTTTTTTACGTTGCCATGGCAACCACCTATGGCATGTTGGTTTGGCCAGAAAATCAATTTTTTTGAGATAATTCTGTATTTTTTCAGTTGTCCTTCTCAAATTGAAACCCTTTCCGTCAAACAATAGGTAAGGACATAAAAGGAGCGAAAGCTTGATTTATTGTCCAACCAAAATCCTTACCAAGAGTTTGATGCGATACACTAAAACAATTATTCCCCTTTAATTTCAGTGGCTAGTGGTAGCTATAATATCAAGCAATTGCCACTTTCACTGTGGGGAGTAAACCTACGTACACTGGCAGTATTTTCGTTTGCGGGCTCTTGTATCATTCTATTTAGAAATGGCTAACTATTTGTATAGGTAATCATACGGTGTCGAGTTCAATTTGGAATTAATTTGCACGAGTGAGTTTCCTAGAAAGCTGAAATTTCACGAGCCGCTCCGGCGAGTGCAATTTAAGCTTTTTGAAAAACTCACAAGTGCAAATTAATTTCAAATTGAGCAAGAAAACCGTATGATTACTTATTAATAATACAAACATGAGAAAAATCACACGGAGTAACTAGTGGAAGATATTTCTTGAAGCGATTATTTTCGCATTCGGGAAAACTTTTTTCAGAGTTTATAGATCTGTACAAAATATTTGTCATTGCTTTACATGATAGCGGAATTTCGGCGGCCCGAAGGACCACCAAGCGGAGCCCCATAACCATATATAATGGTAATTGAACTGAGTGGAGTGCAATTTGGCCTGAAATCATACGCGTGATTTCAAAAATCGAACGAGCGCGCAGCGCGAGTTCGATTTGAAATCACAAGTATGATTTCAGGCCAAAATTGCACGACACGAAGTTCAATTACCGCTTTATTAAATCCATTTTGAAATCGCACAATTTTATGGCCTTAAATTTTAGATTTTGATGCATTGTTCGAAGCCGAGCCGCGCCGGTTTGTTAGAAATAGCGGAACCGGAAATGCTTTGACATTCATTTACAAACGATGTCATGTGACGAAATCTCATTCAAGCATAACAAACAAACAAGTAGTTCTGAAGTGAGAACGAAACTAGTCGCTTTCATGCATCAAAGTTCGATTTTCTTCGCCTGAATCAATGATGGAAGACCTTCCTTTCTTTTGTGGTTGAGGCTGAAACTTCTCGTTGTCTTTAGAGAAGGAATTTGAGGCCATAAAAATTGTCGCGCGATTTCAAAAGCGATTTTAATTAAAGCCCCCGGTAAATTGTAACTTCGTGTCGCCTGCAATTTTGGCCTGAAATCATACTTGTGATTTCAAAATCGAACTCGCGCTGCCGCCCGCGCTGCTCGTCGATTTTTGAAATCCGACGCGTGACGTATGATTTCAGCCAAATTGCACTCCACTCAGTTCAATTACCATTATATATGGTTATGGGGCTCCGCTTGGTGGTCCTTCGGGCCGCCGAAATTCCGCTATCATGTAAAGCAATGACAAATATTTTGTACAGATCTATAAACTCTGAAAAAGTTTTCCCGAATGCGAAAATAATCGCTTCAAGAAATATCTTCCACTAGTTACTCCGTGTGATTTTTCTCATGTTTGTATTATTAATAAGTAATCATACGGTTTTTCTTGCTCAATTTGAAATTAATTTGCACTTGTGAGTTTTTCAAAAAGCTTAAATTGCACTCGCCGGAGCGGCTCGTGAAATTTCAGCTTTCTAGGAAACTCACTCGTGCAAATTAATTCCAAAATTGAACTCGACACCGTATGATTACCTATACAAATAGTTAGCCATTTCTAAATAGAATGATACAAGAGCCCGCAAACGAAAATACTGCCAGTGTACGTAGGTTTACTCCCCACAGTGAAAGTGGCAATTGCTTGATATTATAGCTACCACTAGCCACTGAAATTAAAGGGGAATAATTGTTTTAGTGTATCGCATCAAACTCTTGGTAAGGATTTTGGTTGGACAATAAATCAAGCTTTCGCTCCTTTTATGTCCTTACCTATTGTTTGACGGAAAAGGGTTTCAATTTGAGAAGGACAACTGAAAAAATACAGAATTATCTCAAAAAAATTGATTTTCTGGCCAAACCAACATGCCATAGGTGGTTGCCATGGCAACGTAAAAAAAAGTTAGACACACTCTTTTCATATAAGAATTTTCGCAGAGGACGAATTAACCGCTACTGAAAGTTTTAGCCTCTTAAGGTATTTTTTAGTATTTCATTGCGCATCCCTGCTGCGCACGATTTTCACGTCATTAGCGCGCGTGCACGTACAAAACGTAGATGATTTCCTCAAACTTAGCTCAATAGGGAAATAAATTATGTTTTTCTTCCGGTGACCCAGATTTTTTTCAGGTGTTTGCTAAGTCTAATAAAGAACATATTTGAAGAAGAAAAGTAGTTTGATAGTGGAACACGATTTTTTAGGAAAATAGTCCCATCTGGGTGTACATGTATTTTGGTCAAGGGGAGGACTTTAAGCTAACCACGGAACTGTCCGAGAAAGTGCAATATTCCCGCAACCAAGCAATTAGAAACAGCTTAAGTGAAGCAATACTTCTTATGTCCATAAGTAACGCTTTGCCTTCAAGATAAAAGTTTGCATCTTCCAAGTAACCACGACTTAACTCTGTATGAAAGTGATTGGAATTTTCAACACGCAACCAGTGAAAAACACTCCATTTTAAGAGCCTGCTGACGAGTAAACAAGCACGGTGACCCCATTTTTTATCGCATTTTTAATGTTCATATCATGAATATAGTTACGCCAAGTTTCAAAAAAAAGTTTGATGGTGAAATAATTCGACCGGAATTACCTTAAAGTAAATCGCCTTTTCAAAAAAGAATAAAGAAAGAAAACCTACGGGGTAGAGGCAGGGCACCGTCCCCCTGTTCGTCCAACTGTTCTCAGTAAGCTTATCAGTAGTTTTAACTTAGACTGATTATTTTTTCTACAGCTTTATGTGCATCTGACGCCCTACTTGGGGATCAGAAATGCAAGCTGCAAAGGTCTGTAATAGTTGAAAAAAGCGGCGGATTGTAATAAGATACTCGAGGATGTCGCTCTCTTTCTTGTATACCGCGGGTATACAAGAAATATACCTGCTTACCACGGATATTGGAAAAGCGAAATTCCCGCCACTTTTTTAAACTTGGGCCTGGTGCGCAGTCAGAGCTCACTCATGCCTACTACGTTTTTTTCCACTCGTAATTTAAAACATAAGTAGAGTAAGTAAGAAACATTTTTAGAACTAGCCGTCATTCCATTCGCAAAACTTTGGAAAGTTATCGTTGAGTTTTTTAGCGACAACCCTTTCCTTTTATTTACTAAAAAAAAATTATGGCAAGAAATGTGTTTGTGAACTGCTCTGCGGATCTTTTTCTCCGGTACTGAAACTTGGCTTCCATTCTTTCAGCCTACGTTAAAAATTTGTTGTGTCACCTAATGGATTTGCTGAGACTAAGCAACTTGATCACGAAAGTACAACAATACACCACTCTTTCCATGGTTGTTTTAACCGCGCAATAAAGCACTTGGAATGTTGGGAGAACACAAGAAAAGCTTGCGTTATGGGCTCGCCTAACGACTTTTGATTTACGAGCTTTTTTGTGCACTGTCACAATATTGAGTGGTTTATTGAGCCGGAAAGTCCGTAAAAAGAACTGGTTATTACTGAAATATCCATATCCTGGCTCGTTACTGTAGATTGTAGATTGCCATAAGATTGTAGTTGCAAGAACGATCCAACCTTACCCTTGACATCATCTGATAATAATCAGTTTTCAGGTCCATCGTTAATTCTGTCCTTTTACTATAATTAATGTTCTCTCCGTCAAATTTGGACTAAAATATTAATGTAATAAAAAGTGTCATTATTATTTAAACGTATTACCCGACCTTAATTAAACCAACCCTAATTAAGACGGCAAATTAATAACCACATTCCTAGTTAAAACATAAGTAGTGAGACTACAAAATATACATTAAAATAAAGAGATACTATTACATCCCATTTATTTGATCACAGTCATTAATAGTCACACTAAGCTATAGCTTTATCTCCAACACAAGTAATCTTTACCTAACTGACGCCCATTACCAGAAGTGCCTCACGCTGTGTTGATTTACCAGATGGGCTGCAGGACGGGGGGTCCTGGTATTCCTCTACTGCCTCGTTTTCCCCTGGGGTCAGGAGGTCCCGCTGTTCCCTTCCTCACCTCTTTTTACCACTTGGTCCAGGAGGGCCCTGGGGACCAGTAGTTCCAGGTGAACCGGAGTAGGGCCTGGTGGTCCTCGAGGTCCTACACGGCACGATAAAATTAAACGAAGCTCACTCATACTGACGTACGGGAACAGGGATAGGCTCCAATTGTGCATGAGCCAATGGCTCGTGCACTGGAAGATTTAACTGACACATAAATCTCACCTTCCACACAAACTATTCTTTCATGACTTGTCTTCCTCTCTGTCAAATTCTGTTGATTAACAAAGGAAATTGATTTCCAATATTTTAGAACTATGTTGTCATATTGGTCCATTATTCTTTAGAAGCAAGAAAGGTCCTTTGAAAGTAATAAAACACAAAATGTGAAATTCACTGAAAGGTACATTAAAATTTAAATCTTGTCAGGAGCCATAATCAGGGACGGAGACCGTAAGTCTTGAGATGCGCGTGGACCCATGATATGGGACAATTTTTCTATTTTTAGAACAAATTGCGCCATCTTGACGTCATATATCCGCGCTGATCCACGCACGTGTCTTGAGCTCTCGCGTGGATGTTGTCACGTTGTGTGATGAAATGGTGAGAGTTGCGAGATTCTCTTGCCGATTTTTCACAGCGATGGCAGGGAATAAGGCAGAGAAGAGGAACCAGGGCTCTTCTATGTACTTTTATGCTCTGATTTAATGAAAAAGGGGTGTTTTAAGGGTCAAGAATCTCTTTAATTTCGCGCTGTGAATGAATAACATCCGCTCGCCGGCTAGTTATACGCGTAAAATTTTGTGTTTGTTTTGTAGAGAAAAGTTCTCAGTAAGAAAAGTGTTTACTCCGGTATCGAGTTAATTTGTGAGTTTGCCATATAACCAAAACCTGTTTTTGAAAGTTTTTTGTTGCCTCTGCTCGTGTAGTGAGTTTGCAAAAGTTTTCGAAAGGCAAGTTGATCTGACGCGTACGAGTAGTTCATTTGCATAGTGCAGCGCGTGCACTTTCAAGTCCGAGTCGGTGTCAGCTTCAGATTCAGTCAAGCAAAATCGTGAAAAAGATTTGTTTCGTCGTCTTTTGTGCTGAGATACTACAACAATTTTCACCAACGTTCGCCAAAAGGCTACTAACATCAAGTGTGTTTCTTTCACATAGTGAAACTATACGCTGCGAAAATAAAACAGACAAGGAGTTTTGACTCAATCGAAATCTTTATTCGAGTTTTGATTACAAGCGTCATCGTAACTTTTCTGATTATTTCTGCTGTTTTCACATATTTTCAGCTAAGCTTTTAATATGTTCTCAAACATTAATCAACCTTAAACATATTCAAAACCTAGAGATATTATATGAGTTCGATATACGTTTCACACCAAAGTGCGAAGTCCAATTTGTCATGTTTTACTAGCTGTGCAAAACACGCATCGACGGGCGCTCTTACTCATCGACAACAGACAAATAATTGGATTTTTACACAAACAAACAAAGCAGCATCTACGGACATAAGACCTATTGTCACTTATTGGGCCTAAACGCTGCTATATCCAAACATATCCAACTAGTTTGTTTTCAGTGTTATGGAAAATTAAATCTGTTAATCTTCTTCATATGTGAAATTTAGATTGGAGTAAACTGAAGTTCTTGTAAAAGGAGCAGCGGAACTCAACTTGATCTGCGATATAAAGCGGGACATACCTAACTTCGGCACTGTCTTCACTCAAACTGGAGCAACTTACGGCGAAAATACTAAGCAAAGTTCCAACAGCCATAAACAGATAAAGGCGTTGAGTTGTGGGCCAAAAGCATAAACGATTTCGGACGCCATTTCCTCTGCGCGACATTCGCGAAAATCCTCGCAGCAATGTACGCGCGTGTGCCGCAGGTGATGGCGCAATTTGTTCTAAAAATAGAAAAATTGTCCCATATCATGGCGCCAACCCCAATACTAGAAATGGCGCGCGCTTACGGTCTCCGTCCCTGATTATGGCTCCTGATCTTGTTCAGTGGTGGCGATCGATGTTTGAGGTAACTCTAGAAGATTAATCTGATTTCCACAATTCGGCCACGAACTGCCAAGAGCACAGCGCAGAATTCTGTAAAAAGGGTGTTTTACAATGAAAAGAGAAAAAAAGTGACGACGATAATATTTTACGTAACTTAGCAAAAGATAGGATCCAAAAAAAATGTCTTGTCCAGGCATCGAACAGCTACAAGAAGCAAAAGAAGAAAAAAAGGCCGTTTATATTCTAGAAAATGACTCAGAAAAATACTCGAGCAGTCTCAGTCGGCATTTGAACGAGGGTAAATTAGTCATCAAAATAACTGTAAGGTAAGAGTATTACAAGCCCAATAAATAAAGTGTTTTTGACACATCAACACATTCAACTATCCGATTCGTGTCCCTTTTTTCGTTGTTACCTTATTTTGACGTCTTCTGCGATCTATTACCAAACAGACGGGCGGAATCTATTTGCTAACCCAGACTACTCGATCTTACTAGTAGTATACCCATAACCAGCACAACAGAAAATAACGCAGTAGTGTTGTTTACCAAGCAGGAATTGATTTATTACAGTTAGAAAATTCTCTCAACAAGAAGTACCATGCAACAAAACTCACGTCATAAAAACGTTCTCTATGGTTGCAACTCACGACTTTTAAGATTAACGTGTACTCAAAACAACCAATAACAATATAATAGCGAGAGATCTTTAATGAAATTCACATTTTATGTCGGTTAGGTATGACTACGTTATAATAGCAAAAATCAACCCTCATAGGAGAAATCGCCCAGAATGCGATGCGACATGTACTTGCAGTGCCCAGTTTTTCGATGCGCGTAATAATTATTGCATAGATTAAAGTGCTACTGAAACGAAATTTTCTCATGTGACATTTTTGCTTAATAATAAAGTTTGAACCTTACTTGGAAACACTGCAAACTTTTTTTTGCGCATACGGTGAGTGAAAACTGCTTTTTCAGCCGTTCGAAGTTGACCGGGTGAGCCTAAAATTGGCGGCCATCTTGGCGCGGCCAAAACAACGTAGTGACGTCACTGGTTGTGTTACTCTGATGCTTCACTGAAAATATAGAGTGATTATGGGAGAAGGGATTAGTGTTCAAAGCCCCCGAAAAACATCTTTAGGACATTTCAGAGCTGTGAAGCAGTTAAGAACAGTAGCCTTAAACCTGAAGAGGCGGAGGGTTGATCCTGAAGCCTTTCAGTCTATTCAATTGGATATTTCCAGGATATTTATGTAAGCAAGCAAACGAGTCCGAGTTGTTAGATCGCAAAACGATCAAATGGCGATCGCTCATTTAACAATAGCCACACTCATAAAGTAAAATAGACATGAAAACAAGAGAAAGCGGTTTTTGAAAATATTATCCGGAGTATTGCTGCACGCATCGCAGCAACAACGCTTCTAGTCTTCGAGTCGCTTCGCTTAGAGGAAACCCGACGCTCGCCGCGGACTAGATTGTGCTACATATACAGTGACCTTTTATCTGGTTGGACACGAGAAAGCGGCGGAAATCGAGCCTACTACATCCTACAAGTTATCACAGCAGCAACAATTTAAGAAACGCTTGTCTTTTATATAGAGGTAACTAATTTAAAACTTTAAAGACAAACTAAGCTGCCATGACCCCGTGTTTTCAGGAAACTAGAGAAAGCGTGACCGTGTCGGCAGCAAAAGATCATATATGCAAATTAGTTCACATTCTGAAAATAAATCTTCGAAATGTAAACTAGCGATGTTTTAACGAATTGCTTTGAACTTGGATACTAATAAATGAACATCTTAGACATAATGTACGTTAAGGAACTCAAAGTAATCCATCGGCCGTGAAATGTTGCATTTGGGACTGATACGTGTGAGAAAAGCAAAATATTCCCGCTTTGTTTACACTGATGCGTATGCCGCGATATTAGCAAACTGGCCGTGCTGTAGACCACAATTCTAGTTCCAACGATGCTCACAACAACTCTCACTTATTCGTATCATAAAAAGATGCCCTCTGAGTGCAATCTAGTACTCGCTGCAAAGCTTTGGAGCGTTAATAATTTCATGATTCTGCGGATGGCTGATGTGCTTACCCCTTTAATTAATGCAGTATAGTTGCGTAAGATACTTATTCAAACCTAGGTTAAATAGACCTTAAATGACAGTGAGAATCCAAGTTTCTGATCCAGGCTGAAAACAAAAGGACGATATATCGTGTTCAGGCTTCAGGTCCTGATCTAAAAGTAGCCACACTCGTCTTCGAAGTCTCCAATCGTGTACGCAAGATGTCCGAAAGGTATATACTGAACTGTTCTAATCTGTAGCATTCATTTTCGTTAATCTACACTCTGGCGTCCTCTAACGTCTACGATGCGTATTTTCTGTCAAGGCTGGACAGAAATTACAAGGTAGAAAACTACTAGGTATCGATAATATGAAGAATAAACTTGAATAAATCAAGTGAAAACAAGAGGGAATCTTTAGCGCTTTATACGTGAACACAACCAGTGACGTCACAAGGTCCTTAAACTCGGTTCCAGAGCCCGGACACAGTTTTGCTCGAAAAAGTCGACTTCGGAGGCTAAAAACAGTACTTTCCGTTGGGATTTGACAAAAATAAAATTCACCATGATTTTAACTAGGTTGAAAACTATAGATTGAGCAAATAAAAGAGGATACGAAAATTTCGTTTCAGTAGCACTTTAAGCTTTTGGATTACCGACTGCTCTCGTCAATGAATCGGCGGCTGTCAATCAAACGGTCTGATGTATGGAGAAAATTGGTGCAGATCGCAAAACACTTGCTTCTATTTTATCGTTGTCGTCTTTCACTCGACCAGTCTTTTACTCGTTCGGCTTACGTAGTCTGTACGTTATCGAGGACTCAAAAGACAACACAGGACTTTTCTATTCGTACGACGCTGGGAAAAATAAAAATAAATGACATTTCTGCTTGAACGCGTCTTACGCCTGAGCGAGCGCTGTTTGCCATTATTTGTATGAGACTTTCAAAATCAGTCAACCATTTTGCCGAACGGTCTCCGAGAGGCAGATTTGCAGAGGTCGAGGAGTACTTCAGAAAACTGTATTTCGATAGTAGTTGTTGGCACGACCTTCCTGACATCTCGCACTAACTTTTCCAAATGCTACCCGTCAACCTAACAGATCAGTTCGTCGGAATATTCCGCCTGAAGAACAGCTTCCATACCAAAAAGCTCCCAAAAAAGACTATTTTCAATGCAAATTTGATAATTCTTTAAGAGACCCTAAAAACATTTTTTTTTTTGTCTAAATTATTTATTGTTCCTTTCTCTACAATTTCCATATACTACTACCAAGCCAGAGAAGTTAATATGCCCGTGAAACAGAGGAACGTACGCGCTGGTGGCCACTTTTTGAGCGTATTCTTTGTTATTATTATTCGCACTTTTCTTTCGAAATTAACGCCATGAGGGGACGCAAACGGCGAAAACTGGAAGTACCACAAAGGAATGCTAGGAAAATTTCCTAGCATTTCTAACATACCTAACCCCAGGTGAGCTGGTCAGGGTGTTGTAATCTGTTTTACTGTCATATGAATTTAATTAGATCTGAAGGAGACCGGATGAAGGGGAATAAATTTGAGGCGAGAGAAACACAAAGGGCCAATAGCCCATTTCACGGTTAATTTTTATCATTTGCATTACAATGTAATCCAACGTGGATGCGAGGCAATTTCGGGCTAACACTGCAAAATAGCCCGAAATTGCCTCACATACATGCTAGAATTTATTGTAATGCAAATGAGAAAAGGTAACCGTGAAAAGGACTA
>JAHPZR010018380.1:7500-20377 GCA_019787425.1 Platygyra sinensis | reverse complement strand
TCGTACGAATAGAAAAGACCTGTGTTGTTGTCTTTTGAGTCCTCGATCAACGTACAGACTACTAAACCGATCGAGTAAAAGACTTGTCTAATTAACTGTTTTGACCGGTCGAGTAAAAGACGACAACGATATATAGAAGCAAGTGTTTTGTTGATCTGCCACCAATTTTCTTCACACATCAGACCGCTTGATTGACAAGCCGCCGATTCATTGACAAGAGCAGTCGGAAATCAAAAAGCTTAATCTATGCAATAATTATTGCGCGCATCGAAAAACGGGTACTGCAATGACATGTCGCATCGCATTCTGGGCGATTTCTCCTATGCGGGTTGATTTTTGCACATTACACATAGTCATACCTAACCGACCATAAAATGTGCATTCCATTAAAGATGTCTCGCTATTAAAAATTATTGGATGAGGTTGAGCATGATATCATGAATTATCAAAACCGAAGGTCTGTGTTATCTGCCGAAGCCGAAGGCTGAGGCAGATAACACAGACACGAGGTTTTGATAATTCATGATATCATGCGAAAACCGAATTCAATAATTGTTTTATTATACATTTTTTCAACATAATTCATCCTCAGAAAACAGAAGCGAAGCGTTCAGCCATTTTGTTTCTGAGGAGAACACTCCAAGGGGCTTAGTAACCAGGCAGACGATGAACTTGACATCATAAATGCAATATCTGCAGCAGATATTGCATTTATCAGCATGTCAAGTTCACAAGCTATTGGGAATTGATTGAATGCTCTCAACCAAGCAGATTTTTCATAGTGAGTATGATGTATAATAATATATTATTATTGGTGCTTTGAGTATTCGTCAATCTTAAGGTGGCTGAACACAGTTTTTGATACCTCTGTTTCATTTGCATTTTTCTCTAAAACCCTTGATCCTTTGGTCACCAAAAATGGCAGCAAGCAAGTTAACAACACAAACTTCAACTTTTTGATAATTAAGCTGACGTATGTACCGTTGCCATGGCAAATGATCAAATATAAACAGGTGTTTAAAATCGGTTTTGTTTTATTTGCAGAAAATCTAGTCATTAGATTTTCTTTATAATTTGCATGCAACAAGCTTGTAACGATACTCGCAAGTTAGCGCTATTTTAATAATAATTTAACAAACAGATCTTTATTTATCCCTCTTTGAAGGTTCACTGGCATATCGTGAATTTCCTTTGTTAAGGTTCAATTTCTTTTCAATCCTCCAGTTACTTATTTCCCAGAGTATTTTCGTGCCAAATTTTGTGAAATTCTAATGAGTGGTTCTCGAGAAATAAGCGCCTCCGAGAAGTCAATTTTTCACTCAATCGCATTTTTTTGACTTACTACGCATGCGCTGCATTTAACTGGGTTCTTTTAGCAACAAAGAAATAGCAGAGCTGAGTTCTTTGCATCGTTACCTTTCTAACATACCTTTGTAATAAAAGAGTAAAACCATCAATTCAATACATTGTGTTCATTGTGAAGAAAAAATAGTACAGATAGCGCAGACATTGAGCAAATAAAATGATCGCTCTATTCATGCCATGTTTGTTTTTATGCAATACTTGTGCGCGCGCTGAATCGCGTTAGCAAAGAGCGCGCGTTAAAAACTGTGTTCGGCCAGTTTAAGTCGTGAGGTTGCAGCCATCAAGAACGTTTTTATGACGTGATTTTTGTTGCATGGTACTTCTTGTTGAGTGAAGGTTCTAGCTGTAGCAAATCAATTCCTGCTTAGTAAACAACCACTACTGCGTTATTTTCTGTTGCTCAGGTAATCGGTATACTAATAGTAAGGCCCGTTCAACGGTCATGATAGTTCATGATAGTCGATGATAGTTTAAACTATCATCGACTATCATTGACTATCATGTTGCGATCAAACGGTCCATGATAGTTCATGATAGTTTGTCGAAATCGCGCAATTAGTGCTAGCGTCGATAACTGGTACCTAGTCTCCTACCGCGTCCGATTATAAACAAATATGGCGGGGCTTTTAATTTCGTGACGAGAATGGCTGTGTATCAGCCGAGAAGAGCAGCTATTGCCACAATTTTAGTGACTGTAATGCAGGATGACATTTGTGAAGAGTTGCTGGGCCGCACAAACGAGGAAGGACGAAAGAGTGGATACGGAGAAGAGACGAGAAAGGGATGTATCGATTAGCTGAGGAGTTGCGAGCGGAAGACACGGTAGTGTACAAGGAGATGATGAGGATGAATTATGAGACATTTAGCGAAGTTTGATGGCTATTGAGCCCGAGACTTCCAAAGAACAAGTTAATAGGCGGACATTAAGATCATTAGCCAGCGGTGAGGCTGACCTAGCGTTCCGTTTTCTGGCCACCGGTGAGACATTTACATCGCTACATTTCAGTTCAAAATGGGGGAAGGCAACAATATCTTACATTATTCGCGAGGTTTGCGAGGCCATCTGTAAAGTTCTCGGTCCAAAGCACATGTCAGTTCCCTCAACTGTAGAAAAGTGGTCAGAAATAGCGAATGCGTTTGAAAGTCGATGGCAATATCCGAATTGCCTGGGAGCAATCGACGGAAAACATATCAACATCCGTCCACCCACCGGAAGTGGATCGTACTATTACAAACTACAAGCACACCACTCGGTGGTGCTGATGGCCGTTGCAGGACCGAATATGAGTGCCTGTATGCGGATGTTGGAACAAATGGCAGATTTCGGATGGAGGAGTTTTTAATAAGTGTAGCCTGCTTCGTTACCTTGAAGAAGGGACATTGGGCATACCAGGAGACAAGCCACTCCCCTTCGATGAGGAACCTCTTCCATTCGTCCTCTTGGGGGATGATGCTTTTGCACTTCGTCCATTTTTAATGAAGCCTTTTCCCCAGAGAAAGCTTACCCTCGAGAAGAGGATCTATAATTATAGGTAGGCTTATTTTACTTTTTTTTCCTTTGGCTATTTTTTGTTTGTAGGTGAGCTACACACTGGAAAACCCACAACCTTGGTCACAAAGGTTGGAACATTTTGCTGTTCATAAATTCTGCCCTTCTCCACCTCTCCACACATATATAGAGGATATTACACAGCAGCGCAAAGATATGAAATTTATTTTCGAGTGGTAAAAACAATATTTTACAAATGGGCGCAGCAAAGGAGTAAAATATTGTTTTTAACATGAAAGTAAAATATTAAAATAAAATTCACAACTTTAAACCACAGTGTAATTTTCTTTGTATTATATAGGCAAACTGACTGTTTGCACAAACAACCATGGAAAAGTGAGAAATGATGTCATCAATATCCTTACTAGTGAGGATATGGAAAACATGCCACTGGGGTCCTGGATGAAGCTGCGTATGAATTTTACAAGTGGTGTATTTTCCAGTAAAACACTTGTGTCTATATAATGAATAAGCAATTTGTAACTACAGAAAACATCCACAGTCCCCCAAGGAAGGCATCTGTTTCTTGACACCCTCTCTCCTCTGGATTTTCCTCATATGATTAATATGGAGAAAATTAGGCAAACTAACCCCCCTTTCCATGGAAAATTCAAACCTTTCCATGGGGGAGGTACAAATATTTTGTTGAACTACCCTATTTGAGAGTCAATTTGAAATTTTCCAATATCCACACATCTGAAGGTGTCAGAATTCTTACAAACTGCTGTGTAGATATGAAAAAATGCCTCAATTTGAGATATTTATCTGCAAACATTGTCTGTTCCAAGAAGTGAACAGTTTTATGAGAGGAAGCTCAAAGAAAACTGTGAGCTTTGAGGAATAGATCATGTCCATGAACCAAATAATAATATCTGAGCATATTTTTTTGAATCAAATGGAGGCTACTGTGTTTATTATCCTTCAAATATTTTTCCCAACATGCGGATCTTTTTGACAATAGTCGAATGCCACTCAGATATTCCCCAGTTTTAGCTGGGGCACATTCAATCATGTGAAGTGTCGAGACCAATCGCGTGTGAGCAAAACTATCTGATGGATTATAAACATGAATATGGGTCCCGCTAAATGAAAAACAACCTATACTTTATTTTATGAAAATTCGGTTTTTAGTAGTCTGAGATAGCAGAGTTCTATATGTAAACTGTGAGCACAAGTGCCCAAGGGGTCTCCCTTTGACGAGTCAAATCGTCTGGCGTTTGATAGAGTAAAATCTACAAGTCACTATTGAGCATTAAAGGGTTATGGGAGATAGTTTTTGAACCCTTTAGTGCCCAAAGGGGTCTCCCTTTGACGAGTCAAATCGTCTGGTGTTCGACAGAGAAAAATCTACAAGTCACTATTGGGCATTAAATCCTGTAGATTCCCTCATCTGAATTTTTAAATTTAAATACCTTTATAGCCTTAGAATTTTTCTCGAAAGCATGAAATTCTATATAGTGTCCCTTAATTATATTATGTGTTGTTCTCTAAAGGGGACAGATATAAATATTGGCTATTTATTATGATTCTAGGCACAGTAGAGTTAGGCGGCTGTCAGAGAATCTCTTTGGTATACTTGCCAACCGTTGGAGGGTTTTCCTGACAACAATGATGCTTGCACCATCCTTTGTAGAGGTCATTACGTTATCAGCACTAACACTTCACAATCTTCTCTGCTCTAAGAAGGCTTCTAGACAGATTTACTGTCCCAAAGGTCTGACAGATGAGGAAGATGCTGAGACTGGAGAACTGATTCCCGGATCCTGGCGCAGTTCTGCAATGCAGATGTCATCTCTTCCCAAACCGTCTACTGGCCATAACCCCAGTAATAAGGCCAAGGCAGTGAGAGATGCTTTTACAGAATACTTCTGTAATGAAGGCAGTGTGTCATGGCAGTGGGAAAGGTGTTGAATAACATGTCCTTCTGTACCAGTCAGCTGGAATTGCACTTTTATGGATCCTTAAGTTACACATAAGTACATGAAACTTCAAAAGGAGTATGAGATCCATATTTGAGGCCCTGGATGAGAAGTTTGCAGATGAATGCTTGATTATAAATTTTCGTCTTTCATTTTCTACTCTCTGCTATTTACATAAGATAGCCATTTTGTTCAATAATTTTCATTAAAAAAGAAATTGTATATAAGAATTTTGATTTAACTCATTTAAATTACATCCAAACCTTTGGAAATGTTCAAGACTCTTTGTTTAAGTACCAATATCATGGGATTTTGTAAAGGTAAATTTTGAAAATTAAACTGCCAAGTTTAATTCTATAAATATTACAGATTATTTGAAATCTATTTGACACAACCAGCAAGTGATACATATGTCGGGCATATATACATTCAGATTCCAAGGTTCTTATAAATATAGCAATATGGAGAGAAAATATTTTTTTGTAAAACTATAAAATAATATTACTCCTTAATTTAACTGTACATAATTAAATTATTACTCCTTAACTTAATTGTACATAAATTTAAGTAAACAGGCATAGGTACATAACACATACAGTGGTACAAAGGTTGTCTATAGTTGAGCAAAAACTAATTTGGGAGAGTGCATTCGGCGAGTCACTCACCCAAATGGCGAGTGCTCTCAAAATTAAGTTTCCAGCACTGCTACTCCTCAGTATAAGAGGGAGGGCTGGTATCCATCTGATGCACTCAAGGAAGGGTAGCCAGACTGTCCATGTGATGCACTGACTGAGGGGTAAGTAGACTGAGGTGCATAATTAAAGGATGTGGCCATATTCTCCATCTCCAGATCAAACAGGATGTCTGTTATCCTCTTCCAAGTAACCACGACTTAACTCTGTATGAAAGTGATTGGAATTTTCAACACGCAACCAGTGAAAATACTCCATTTTAAGAGCCTGCTGACGAGTAAACAAGCACGGTGACCCCATTTTTTATTGCATTTTTTAATGTTCATATCATGAATATTAGTTACGCCAAGTTTCAAAAAAAAGTTTGATGGTGAAATAATTCGACCGGAATTACCTTAAAGTAAAAAGAATAAAGAAAGAAAACCTACGGGGTAGAGGCAGGGCACCGTCCCCCTGTTCGTCCAACTGTTCTCAGTAAGCTTATCAGTAGTTTTAACTTAGACTGATTATTTTTTCTACAGCTTTATGTGCATCTGACGCCCTACTTGGGGATCAGAAATGCAAGCTGCAAAGGTCTGTAATAGTTGAAAAAAGCGGCGGATTGTAATAAGATACTCGAGGATGTCGCTCTCTTTCTTGTATACCGCGGGTATACAAGAAATATACCTGCTTACCACGGATATTGGAAAAGCGAAATTCCCGCCACTTTTTTAAACTTGGGGCCTGGTGCGCAGTCAGAGCTCACTCATGCCTACTACGTTTTTTTCCGCTCGTAATTTAAAACATAAGTAGAGTAAGTTAAGAAACATTTTTAGAACTAGCCGTCATTCCATTCGCAAAACTTTGGAAAGTTATCGTTGAGTTTTTTAGGGACAACCCTTTCCTTTTATTTACTAAAAAAAATTATGGCGCGAAATGTGTTCGTGAACTGCTCTGCGGATCTTTTTCTGTGGTACTGAAACTGTGCTTCCATTCTTTCAGCCTATGTAATAAATTTGTTGTGTCACCTGATGGATTTGCTGAGACTAAGCAACTTGACCACGAAAGTACAACAATACACCACTCTTTCCATGGTTGGTTTACCGGCGCAATAAAGCACTTGGAATGTTGGGAGAACACAAGAAAAGCTTGCGTTATGGGCTCGCCTAACGGCTTTTGATTTACGAGCTTTTTTGTGCACTGTCACAATCTCGAGTGGTTTATTAAGCCAGAAAGTCCATAAAAAAGAACTGGTTATTACTGAAATATCCATATCCTGGCTCGTTACTGTAGATTGTAGATTGTAGTTGCAAGAACGATCCAACCTTACCCTTGACATCATCTGATAATAATCAGTTTTCAGGTCCATCGTTAATTCTGTCCTTTTACTATAATTAATATTCTCTCCGTCAAATTTAGACTAAAATATTAATGTAATAAGAAGTGTCATTATTACTTAAACGTTATTACCCGACCTTAATTAAAACAACCCTAATTAAGCAGGCAAATTAATAACCACATTCCTGGTTAAAACATAAGTAGTGAGCCTACAAAATATACATTAAAATAAAAAGAGATACTATTACATCCCGTGTATTTGACCACAGTCATTAATAGTCACACTAAGCTATAGCTTTATCTCCAGGACAAGTAATCTTTACCTAACTGACGCCCACTACCAAGAGGTGCCTCACGCTGCGCTGATTTACCAGATGGGCCTGCAGGACCGGGGGGTCCTGGTATTCCTCTACTGCCTCGTTTTCCCTGGGGTCCAGGAGGTCCCGCTGTTCCCTTCCTCCCTCTTTTACCACTTGGTCCAGGTGGGCCCTGGGAACCAGTAGTTCCAGGTGAACCGGGAGTGCCTGGTGGTCCTCGAGGTCCTACACGGCAAGATAAAATTAACAGAAGCTCACTCATCTGACGTACGGGAACAGGGATAGGCTCCAATTGCGCACGAGCCAATTGGCTCGTGCACTGGAAGATTTAACTGACACATAAATCTCACCTTCCACACAGACTATTCTTTCATGACTTGTCTCCTCTGTCAAATTCTGTTGATTAACAAAGAAAATTGGTTTCAAATATTTTAGAACTATGTTGTCATATTGGTCCATTATTCTTTAGAAGCAAGAAAGGTCCTTTGAAAGTAATAAAACACAAAATGTGAAATCACTGAAAGTACATTAAAATTTAAATCTTGGTCTTCCACAATTCGGCCACGAACTGCCAAGAGCACAACGCAGAAGTTCTGTAAAAGGGTATTTTACAATAAAAAAAGAAATAAAAAGTGATGACGAGAATATTTTACGTAACTGAGCAAAAGATAAGATCCAAAAAAATGTTTTGTCTAGGCATCGAACAGCTACAAGAAGCAAAAAGAAGAAAAAAAGGCCGTTTCTATTATAGAAAATGACTCAGAAAAATACTGGAGCAGTCTCAGTCGGCAGTTCAACGAGGGTAATTCAGTAGTCATCAAAGTAACTGTAAGGTAAGAATATAGCAAGCCCAATAAACAAAGTGTTTATGACACATCAGCACATTCAGCTATCGACTCGTGTCCCCTTTTTTGTTACCATATTTTGACGTCTTCTGCGATCTATTTCCGAACAGACGCGCGGAATCTTTTTGTTAACCAGAGTACTTGATCTTAAGGCCCGTTCAAACGGTCACGATAGTTGATGATAGTTGATGATAGTTTCAACTATCACGCACGTTTGAACACGAACTATTATTCACTATCATCAACTATCACCAACTATCATGCAGTTTGAACATGTTCAAATTCGACATGATAGTTCATGATAGTTTTTCCCGTTTGACCGAGCGGATGATAGTGCATGATAGTTTTTCGGTCAGCGGGGGTAACCAAGGCGGGCTCAATGCAATATGGCTACCGCATTGCCATCGTCCTGTGAGGAACAACAAAGCAATAATTTGGACGAATATTCGGACGACAGTGACGCTGAAAGCGAGAAAGTGAGAAAAGCGAAAAAATCTAAAAAAACAGACGAGAAGTGGAGGGGTAGTTTGATATGCAACCTCATAGATGAGTATGAGGCCCGGCCATGTTTGTGGAACATTTTTTGCGATGACTACCACAATCGGGATGTAACTGGAAAAGCGAAGAAAGAACTGGAGGTAAGTCAAAGTGAATTGTATCATGCCCTCTTTTGGCAAATGTATTATTTATTCGCCTAACTGCTAAGATTCAGGACTTTTTTAACCCTTAAGCTCTAACTTGGAAAACCCATGGTGACATAGAGTTTCAAAGCAGTGGCATTTTCATCATGAATGTTCAGAGGTATTACATGTTCATAAATTTCTAGTGAGCGCCCCAATATTATCAGTTGCACATTGAGAAATTACCAACACAATTTTGCTCCAATTATAAGCCCAGTAAATTTTCGAATGCAAATGTACCCCCTATAATAAGACCCTCCAAAAGAATTTTTTTGAGAATTTTACAGTATGTTTGATGGATAAAAAAATGACAGTGTACTTTAAAATGTTGATTACCAATTGGTATTTGTCAGCTTTATTTTGTACCAAGAGGTACTATTTAGGATGGGAAAAATGTTATGGGTCGGAATTTTAAGGTAATTTTTATCATCCTTATCCTTTTTACCCAGAAAACCCCCGTGGGGATTACAGCCTTCCTCAACCCCAGTAATACTCATAAGCAAAGATACGATTTTTTCTTTAGGAAATATTTAACAGATCCTGGAAGGACATAAGCAACCAGCTTACAAAGTTGAGACAAGTTCTTGGGCAAAATATCAACAAAATAAAGAATGTAAAATCTGGCCAAAGTACAGATGAGTTATTCCAGCCTACGTTGAGGTACTGGAAGCAGCTCCAGTTTCTTGTGCCTTGCATGAATCCCAGAAAGAGTCGTGACACCCTTGCTGCTGAGAGCCCTGATAAACCTAGTTTAGTGATTGCCAGTGACAATGAAGACACTTCTCCTCAAGCTGTTAAACCAAGGAAGCCATCGCAAACGAAATTAAACAACCACTTATTGGTAAAAGAAGAATTGATGAAAGAGTGCATTAATGTTCTTAAAAAGAATAAGCCTCAAAATGTTCCCCCACCCATGGCTGAGGAAATATTTGGCAACTTTGTTGCTGAAAAACTGAAAGCACTTGATAGGAGGCAAAGGATCATAGCAGAGAAGAGGATAACAGACATCCTGTTTGATCTGGAGATGGAGAATATGGCCACATCCTTTAATTATGCACCTCAGTCTACTTACCCCTCAGTCAGTGCATCACATGGACAGTCTGGCTACCCTTCCTTGAGTGCATCAGATGGATACCAGCCCTCCCTCTTATACTGAGGAGTAGCAGTGCTGGAAACTTAATTTTGAGAGCACTCGCCATTTGGGTGAGTGACTCGCCGAATGCACTCTCCCAAATTAGTTTTTGCTCAACTATAGACAACCTTTGTACCACTGTATGTGTTATGTACCTATGCCTGTTTACTTAAATTTATGTACAATTAAGTTAAGGAGTAATAATTTAATTATGTACAGTTAAATTAAGGAGTAATATTATTTTATAGTTTTACAAAAAAATATTTTCTCTCCATATTGCTATATTTATAAGAACCTTGGAATCTGAATGTATATATGCCCGACATATGTATCACTTGCTGGTTGTGTCAAATAGATTTCAAATAATCTGTAATATTTATAGAATTAAACTTGGCAGTTTAATTTTCAAAATTTACCTTTACAAAATCCCATGATATTGGTACTTAAACAAAGAGTCTTGAACATTTCCAAAGGTTTGGATGTAATTTAAATGAGTTAAATCAAAATTCTTATATACAATTTCTTTTTTAATGAAAATTATTGAACAAAATGGCTATCTTATGTAAATAGCAGAGAGTAGAAAATGAAAGACGAAAATTTATAATCAAGCATTCATCTGCAAACTTCTCATCCAGGGCCTCAAATATGGATCTCATACTCCTTTTGAAGTTTCATGTACTTATGTGTAACTTAAGGATCCATAAAAGTGCAATTCCAGCTGACTGGTACAGAAGGACATGTTATTCAACACCTTTCCCACTGCCATGACACACTGCCTTCATTACAGAAGTATTCTGTAAAAGCATCTCTCACTGCCTTGGCCTTATTACTGGGGTTATGGCCAGTAGACGGTTTGGGAAGAGATGACATCTGCATTGCAGAACTGCGCCAGGATCCGGGAATCAGTTCTCCAGTCTCAGCATCTTCCTCATCTGTCAGACCTTTGGGACAGTAAATCTGTCTAGAAGCCTTCTTAGAGCAGAGAAGATTGTGAAGTGTTAGTGCTGATAACGTAATGACCTCTACAAAGGATGGTGCAAGCATCATTGTTGTCAGGAAAACCCTCCAACGGTTGGCAAGTATACCAAAGAGATTCTCTGACAGCCGCCTAACTCTACTGTGCCTAGAATCATAATAAATAGCCAATATTTATATCTGTCCCCTTTAGAGAACAACACATAATATAATTAAGGGACACTATATAGAATTTCATGCTTTCGAGAAAAATTCTAAGGCTATAAAGGTATTTAAATTTAAAAATTCAGATGAGGGAATCTACAGGATTTAATGCCCAATAGTGACTTGTAGATTTTTCTCTGTCGAACACCAGACGATTTGACTCGTCAAAGGGAGACCCCTTTGGGCACTAAAGGGTTCAAAAACTATCTCCCATAACCCTTTAATGCTCAATAGTGACTTGTAGATTTTACTCTATCAAACGCCAGACGATTTGACTCGTCAAAGGGAGACCCCTTGGGCACTTGTGCTCACAGTTTACATATAGAACTCTGCTATCTCAGACTACTAAAAACCGAATTTTCATAAAATAAAGTATAGGTTGTTTTTCATTTAGCGGGACCCATATTCATGTTTATAATCCATCAGATAGTTTTGCTCACACGCGATTGGTCTCGACACTTCACATGATTGAATGTGCCCCAGCTAAAACTGGGGAATATCTGAGTGGCATTCGACTATTGTCAAAAAGATCCGCATGTTGGGAAAAATATTTGAAGGATAATAAACACAGTAGCCTCCATTTGATTCAAAAAAATATGCTCAGATATTATTATTTGGTTCATGGACATGATCTATTCCTCAAAGCTCACAGTTTTCTTTGAGCTTCCTCTCATAAAACTGTTCACTTCTTGGAACAGACAATGTTTGCAGATAAATATCTCAAATTGAGGCATTTTTTCATATCTACACAGCAGTTTGTAAGAATTCTGACACCTTCAGATGTGTGGATATTGGAAAATTTCAAATTGACTCTCAAATAGGGTAGTTCAACAAAATATTTGTACCTCCCCCATGGAAAGGTTTGAATTTTCCATGGAAAGGGGGGTTAGTTTGCCTAATTTTCTCCATATTAATCATATGAGGAAAATCCAGAGGAGAGAGGGTGTCAAGAAACAGATGCCTTCCTTGGGGGACTGTGGATGTTTTCTGTAGTTACAAATTGCTTATTCATTATATAGACACAAGTGTTTTACTGGAAAATACACCACTTGTAAAATTCATACGCAGCTTCATCCAGGACCCCAGTGGCATGTTTTCCATATCCTCACTAGTAAGGATATTGATGACATCATTTCTCACTTTTCCATGGTTGTTTGTGCAAACAGTCAGTTTGCCTATATAATACAAAGAAAATTACACTGTGGTTTAAAGTTGTGAATTTTATTTTAATATTTTACTTTCATGTTAAAAACAATATTTTACTCCTTTGCTGCGCCCATTTGTAAAATATTGTTTTTACCACTCGAAAATAAATTTCATATCTTTGCGCTGCTGTGTAATATCCTCTATATATGTGTGGAGAGGTGGAGAAGGGCAGAATTTATGAACAGCAAAATGTTCCAACCTTTGTGACCAAGGTTGTGGGTTTTCCAGTGTGTAGCTCACCTACAAACAAAAAATAGCCAAAGGAAAAAAAAAGTAAAATAAGCCTACCTATAATTATAGATCCTCTTCTCGAGGGTAAGCTTTCTCTGGGGAAAAGGCTTCATTAAAAATGGACGAAGTGCAAAAGCATCATCCCCCAAGAGGACGAATGGAAGAGGTTCCTCATCGAAGGGGAGTGGCTTGTCTCCTGGTATGCCCAATGTCCCTTCTTCAAGGTAACGAAGCAGGCTACACTTATTAAAAACTCCTCCATCCGAAATCCTGCCATTTGTTCCAACATCCGCATACAGGCACTCATAATTCGGTCCTGCAACGGCCATCAGCACCACCGAGTGGGTGTGCTTGTAGTTGTAATAGTACGATCCACTTCCGGTGGGTGGACGGATGTTGATATGTTTTCCGTCGATTGCTCCCAGGCAATTCGGATATTGCCATC
>JAHPZR010018380.1:0-2500 GCA_019787425.1 Platygyra sinensis | reverse complement strand
AATGTTGGTGCACAAAACAATCCTGTGGGAGTTAAACTCTATTCTCATGTAAACACTTCCGTTGGGTTATATTACATAACTTGAGCACAGAAATCTAGGCCAACAAAGTAAAAATACACATTGCCTATGTGTACTTTGATTTATTCAGCAGAAAGCAGCCTTGGTGTTGGTCGAAGAGAAAAGGGTACAAAACACAAAGCCAAACTATAGCTTCCTCTTTATGGGAAAAGTCGTACACATTTAACAGAGATGTCTGCAAAGTTTTTAATGCCGTTAACGATGTTTTCAAACTTTAAAAAATAACTTTAATTTTTCCGCTTTACCTGATTAGGACTGCGTTCTCTGGAACGCAGTTATCCACTTAAAGTCCACTAGAGGCAATGTGACATCACGCTTGTTAGTGATTTAAATCTTGGCAGCGATTGGCAACATGGATAGTTACACGGGATGATGCGTACTAATACATAGTTGCATTGATAAAAGCTTGGTAAAATTTTTGCTCAGCAAGAAGCCCTAATCTTGAAGTAAATCATGGGATCATTGCATGCGTTCTAAAAACTCCTTGAAAACACTTTTCAGCTCGAGTTTCACCTAGTCTAGCGGACGGCGCATCCGGAAATGATGGATTTTTTAAAGGTGCAAAGTCCGTTAACTTAGATTCCAAATGAAAATAAGAAAGACAAAAGCAAGTTAAAGTGTTAGAAGTCAACGCATCTGATGTTAACCACGCGCACGCATTCCTAATCTCATTAATTAACTTTCGGATTCATTTAGTTCCAGAAAATTAACCCATTGATCCATTCCACAGGGAAAGCGCCAGTGAGAGAGCTTATTTCCCCAGACAAAAGAAAATTTCCAAAACGAACAGTTCATCTGCATTTAAAATATGGTTTCTATGACCACATGCAATGAAAAGAAACTTACATTTCGAGGGCGATTTGCTTTTAAACAGGAGCTGCTGCATTTGCGGCACATAGATGGCCTGTCAACAGCTTTCTTAGCGACAGCTTCCTTCCTTCGTGATCCACTTAGAGGCGAATGTGTAGATGATGGTTTAACAATCACGCGATTGGCAAGCTGATCTGGATGATTTAAAACCAACAAATCCTGCTCAACTGTTGTTAGTCTCGAGTCGAACCGATGTAAAGAATAGCACGTGAAACCAAGGGAACCCAACGTCAGAATTAAATTGACTGAGAGGCCGAAGAGGAGAGCGCTGGAACTCTTATTGCCTTTGCTCTCCATGTTTGTTGATCTGCTTCTAGAGTTGCGCGTTTGATGAATGCACAGTGACCTCTTTTTATCCATCACACTACCTGTGGCTACCTGTAGCTGGTTTTGGTTTCAGACGATCATGTGATTTTTAAGTCACTTTTGACCTTTTTATTGTACTCGTATTACCATTGATTTGCACGACTCGTTTGAGTATCGGCTGCAGTTTCCGTCGGTGTTTCTTTTTAATGTTTATATTAACAAAGAGACGGATCAGGTTTTGATGAGCTGAGCGAAAGCAATTAGGGTTTGTTTGGAGTTCAGTTTAGCCCTACGCAATCAGTATTCTGTACTGAAAACAATTTGAAATCCTTCCAGCTTTGTCTTTTGTTGTGCAAGTGTGATTGTGTGTGGAATATCAATCATTGAAAGGTCAATTCGTGTTATTTAGGGAAACCCTTTTACTCGACTGTTTGACTTCATTATCAGTGTGCCTTTTTTTCAAAGATAACTGTGTGTGACATGCTATTGCAAAGATTGGATAAAAATTCCGGTTTAGGCGAGCAGAGTTTAACAACACTGTGTTGTTTCTTTCTTCCTTTTCCGCGACAGAACAGGAAAACTGCGAAAACCTGCTATTATCCTATTAAAACACGTTTTCTGCGCTCTGGAAATATATGTCTAAAAAACCACTGCCGTTTTTCAGCAATAGATGAGTTATATTGTAGTATGTAAAAAGGATATTAAATTTTAAGCTTATATTCCTGTTGAAATGCTTTCTTTCATACACAAAGTTACAAGGCCCGTTAGTTTTGCCCTTGATGTAAATTACCGACTTAAGGCAGGGGCACACGTGAAGGCTGTTTGGGCGTCCCTTAACACGGCCTTTCTGCCAATATCTCGGTCACGTTTCAAGCAACGATAAATCTCTGTGCTTATTACCATAACCACCGTTTGGCGGTTTTGTGTAAATTTTCAGTGATTTTTGAACATTTTGGGAAAGAGATATTTTTGTTCTCAAAGGATAGGTTTAAATATCGAAGATTTGATGGATTTTGAAAATTGAAATTAAAAGGCGGATACCAAACAGTCCATACCAACCTGGGGCTCTCATTTGGGGTGGTCAACTGTGTGGTAGTGTTTCCAACCTATTTTAATCCTAACAATTCCCTTTTAATAATATTTGAAATTTCACTCCTATTCAGCCTCAAATCGCCAAAAAATATAAGAACGTTCAGCCTCGGCATCAAAATTAGACGTTCTTATAAAAAAAAAGAGTGTACACGCA
>JAHPZR010018378.1:77500-79929 GCA_019787425.1 Platygyra sinensis | reverse complement strand
AGCGATTTTAATTTGATGTGAGCGATTTTAATTTGATTTGAGCAATTTTAATTTGATGTGAGCGATTTTAATTTGATGTGACAGTTGTGGGCCACCGTAGGCACCGTTTGTCAAGGCCGTGTGAAATGCGAAACCACTGTGTTTACGATCTCTCAATGACTTGAACATCACTTCTTAGAGACATTTTTCGTCCCAATGCTTTGGTAATCATCTTCAGAAATTCCCAGTGTTTTGAATATCCGGATTGAAAGTGATTTCTTCCTAATGAACAACAATTTCATTCAGCAATTTTCCGCCATGTTTACCACAGGCGGCCCAGACGTTGAATACGATTAATACGTGACATTAGTCTGTTGACGATTGCGTTACGAATTTAGCCGTTTATAAGACAATGTATGGGAATGCTTCGAAAATTGCTCGAAATGCTACCTGTGGAAAATAATTTCAATAAAAATGGCTTACCTCATGTTTACATTGCATTATTTCGATGTCTCTGGGTTCCTGGAGGTGGTTTAGAGCCATTTAGGCGAGTTTTATGTTCTGGCGGTTGGCTTCCCCTAAAGAAAAACACAAGGCAGGCGACCCACTAGCCCAACGGTCCGCACTCGAAGCTCCGTAAATTCCACAAAAACGGTCCAATCTCGCCCAAATTGCCTCATGACAGCCGTCGATAACTCTTCTTCCCATTCGCTTTTTACCAAGTGTCCAAGGTTTATCTTAACCACCCAAGAATCGCTGGTTTTCCAACTCTAGCTTTCCATTTCTGCCCCGTCTCGATCCGAATTCGTTTCTCTTGGGCACAAGATTTGAATTTCAAGCTTAGCGACCGCGCCATCGTGACAAAGTCGCCTCCAGCCGTCGAGTGGCACGGGGCATTTTTGATCATGCAAATTACACCGTGCCGCGGTTCCTGGGGACATTTCACTGGAAACAGCGGGAAATTAATCCGGCTGACTGAGAGCGCGTGTTATCGCAACGAGCAGCTTATAGTTCGTTTAGATCTATCAGACTAAAGAAATACAGTTGCTAAAAATTTTAAACGCCGCTTCCCTCTTCGGAGTTTAGTTCAAGTTTGTCCTCGTTTCTTGGATTTCAGTTCAGTTGAAGTGAAAGTTTCAAAATCGTCGCTTGTCACAGGGTGTGAAGTTTCACCGTGGCTTGAAATCATGAGCAAAACCCTCCCTGACGAACAAGCTGAAATTCTTCGTTTTGCTAGCGGTGGACATAACCTCCTGATTACAGGCCAAGCTGGAGCAGGAAAATCTACTGTTGTAAACTCCATCAGACAAGACTGTAGAGAACGTGGTCTGAAAGTCGCTGTTGTTTGCTCCAGTGGAATCGCGTGTAATGATAGTAAATAAAATAGACAGGCCAAACACGACTCCTACGGTTCGTGGCATTTGTACATGTGCCATTTATTGTTTGGTCTTTCAACCTTTTGTCGCTTTACTCTTGTTCATGAAGGGCATTTCGTATTGTGTTATAAGGAGAAACACTAGAGCCATTAGATCGTGCTACGGCAAATTTAAGAGGTCTTAGGTCTGCATGACTTCCGCTGTTATCTGCGTCTTGCTTCGATTAGTTTGACACCTCTATAATTTGCCATGTGTTAGTGTATTGTTTAGCTCATTTCTGTTGCAAGATATGTTTCTGAG
This sequence comes from Platygyra sinensis, assembly GCA_019787425.1. Taxonomy (NCBI): domain Eukaryota; kingdom Metazoa; phylum Cnidaria; class Anthozoa; order Scleractinia; family Merulinidae; genus Platygyra; species Platygyra sinensis. The sequence continues at coordinate 78,274 of JAHPZR010018378.1, read as the reverse complement.
TCTCCAAGTATTTGCTTTTGAGCGACAAAATATGACGTTACCGTGAATGAGTTGCTTACTTGTATTATAAATTGTGACACGGCTATGATTAGAACTGTTTGCAAGTACAGTTGATAGATTCCTGTCACGGGTATCATATTTGCCCTCCTATGTTTCTCTTTGGAGACGCCGTCCAGGTATAGCCTTGCTTCGAGAAAAAAATACGCTTTTCTGATCGAGCTTATGTTTCTGGAGCTCGATGTATAGGTTTATTCCTCCTTTGATCGTTCTGGTACCATAGGTTTCAAATATAGCTCTTTGCGCTCAAGTCTGTTGACTGTGTTGCGTGTTCTATGCCATTTTCGGCTTAGTTTTCCCGCTGTTTCCGGTGAAACGTCCCCAGAGACCGCGGCACGGTGTAATTTGCATGATCAAAAATGCCCCGTGCCACTCGACGGCTGGAGGCGACTTTGTCACGATGGCGCGGTCGCTAAGCTTGAAATTCAAATCTTGTGCCCAAGAGAAACGAATTCGGATCGAGACGGGGCAGAAATGGAAAGCTAGAGTTGGAAAACCAGCGATTCTTGGGTGGTTAAGATAAACCTTGGACACTTGGTAAAAAGCGAATGGGAAGAAGAGTTATCGACGGCTGTCATGAGGCAATTTGGGCGAGATTGGACCGTTTTTGTGGAATTTACGGAGCTTCGAGTGCGGACCGTTGGGCTAGTGGGTCGCCTGCCTTGTGTTTTTCTTTAGGGGAAGCCAACCGCCAGAACATAAAACTCGCCTAAATGG
>JAHPZR010018378.1:62500-72500 GCA_019787425.1 Platygyra sinensis | reverse complement strand
CACACCTCCACCAAGAATTCCGAGGAGAACCCCCCCCCCCCCCCCCGGGATGGAGTTCAACTGCGTTACGCTATATGACACGTGTTGTGCCGACGAAGATAAAGTAACTGTCAAAGCTAGTCGCGCGCTCAGATGACATTTTAATTTATGCGTTACAGAAATGAGTGCAATTTAGCGTAGAGTAAAGTATTTCCCCGAAGAAAAAGAGGTTTGAGACCAGTGGGTCTTCGTTTTAGACCACAGGGTCTTCGTTTTAGACCAGTGGGTCTTCGTTTTAGACCACAGGGTCTCCGTTTTAGACCACAGGATCTTCGTTTTAGACCAGTGGGTCTTCGTTTTAGACCACAGGGTCTTCGTTTTAGACCAGTGGGTCTTCGTTTTAGACCACAGGGTCTTCGTTTTAGACCAGTGGGTCTTCGTTTTAGACCAGTGGGTCTTCGTTTTAGACCAGTAGGTCTTAGGTCTTAGGTCTTCGTTTTTGGGTCTTCGTTTTCGACACATCCGGGTACCAGAGGTTTTTTTCTCGCGTTGTTCGGCCGAAGATACAAGTGGCGTTAAGAAAAAACTACGAGGACGAGCTTTGTTGTTTTACCCAAGGCTCGAAACCGGAAGCCGCGCGTGAAAAGTCTCAGCTCTGGCACCCAGGCTAGGCTAGGGTTCGTTTCGAAACAGACGCACATGCAACTTAACACAGAAATGACCTATTAACCTCGATTTCCTCTCGCGTATTTCATTTGTCAAACACATTAGTGGCTACTGAAATTGATGACTCGATATGTTCTTCTAACTTGTCAGTTTTCTCTGTATTGTTATTGCAAAGAGAATCTAGCATTTGATAAGTCAAAGATTTTTAAATTGAAACAGAAGAAAATGGAATTTTATCACGTCACGTCATGTATACTCTTAATCTAAATCTTCACAGGCACAAAATACGCGGCTAAAATTGTCCGTCGCAGCTTGAAAACGAACCACAGCGATTCTCATCTAGACGAAGACAGTGGTGGCCTCAAGAGATACGTGAAGTCGATTGTTGCGCAGTCTGTGGAGTCTTACTGCCTCGCGCCAAATAAAGTGTGTCTAGCAGGCCCCCCCGGACCAAAAGGAAATCAAGGAAACCGTGGTAAACGAGGATCCAAAGGAACTAAGGGTAAAAAGGGAACGAAAGGCATTATGGGAGTGCCAGGTGAACCTGGTAAACAAGGAATAAAGGGAGATCTTGGAATACCTGGAATCAAAGGAGAAAAAGGTGATTTTCAATTCGTCTCGGAGAGAAAGAGGCGACATATTTGTTAAGAAATAAAATTGCACCGCGTTTCTATCAAGTGGAAGTTTGGGAGAACGAAAAATGCTGTGGAACACGAGCCGCAGGCGAGTGTTTCCACACCTTTTTCGAGTTCTCCCAAACTTTGATTAGTGTTTCTATAACTCGTTATAGTTCACCACTAAATTTTCCTTCGTCTTCATTGGTCAAAATTGATCACGTGCTACGATCTCGCGCGGACACTATCTGTCAATAGAATGCCCTATGGCGACTATCAGACGATAGTGTCCGCTCAGCGGAAGTAGCTCACCAAAGGCAGCTTTCTCCTACAGTTTTTTTTAGATAAAATGTAAAGAATTTATCGTCCCATGTCGATTAATTTTAGTTAGAAGAGAGAAAGAGAAGTATTTTTTAGGCTGAAAACTGCGGTAAAATACGGTACTGTAAAACGTCAGGTTTCAAGATTCGAGGTTTCTCCTTAGAAGGTTTCTCCTTTAGACTCGTCAACAGTTGACATATAAAATTGTTTATACATGTATGAATGTAATATCATCCGAAGAGGATAAAACGGAAAATACGAAACACCCAAGCGCTCTAAAGCAGTTGGAAATTTTGATAAACAAATTCTTGTCGTTTTCACTTTTGAGGTATGCCGCTACGGAAAAATTTAGTGGTAAACAATAAAGACAATAGAGTGTTTATGTCTCGGAACTATCGGTCTGATAGTTGCTCCTTGGAAACTAGCATATTTGCCCTTGAAGCTTCGCTTCTCGGGCAAATATTTGTTTTAGAAAAACATCAAATTTCCGCGGGGTAACTATCACTGAGCCGATAGTTCCTCGAAAGAAAAACTCTATTGTTTAATTATAAAATAACTAAGATAGTACGCACGCTCTGATTGGCCGAGAGGCGTGTTTGCATGAGAGTATGTAAACATGGTTGTCACGTCACGCTTTCTGTGTTTCTCCGGGCACCATTGAAAACCATTTCAAAGCGGATAGTTCAACTCTCAAGTACAAATATTAAGGAATTTAAATGAAGAAAATTTTTTCAAGTTTTGACTTGGGGATCGGACCATCTCTTTTCCTCAGACCCGTGGAAACAAAGCAAAAGAAAGAAGAACAACAGCCCTTTGCATGCCTCGATGTTAGAGAGCTAGACGAACTTGCCGAGGGAGCTCAAGCGAAGACAACAAAATACACAGTAAACGTTTTTCAAAATAATTTTTGCATTTAATTACTACAGTAAAATTCTCAAAATCACATTCTGTTTTTTGAAAAAGATATGAAATAAAATTAAACGCCAACTAAGCTTATATGCTACAGTCTGCGAAGCGAAATCTGTTCAAATCAAATTTTACACGGCCGATCGGTTGCCGTGTTTTGGCTGTCAAATGTTCAAAAAATGACCACTAAAACTTGGAAGAATGTACCAGACAGCTCACCAGACTGATAGATTTAATGCCCTTCGACTTAACTGCATTAACTCAAACTTGCCTGCTTGTGCTATGATTCCAAACCAGCAAAACTTCACAAGGCACGATGAGCGATTCAGCTTCTCAACCGTCTTCTCGGGCTGCCAAATCGGGCAAGTTTGCGTCACTTTCAAGAGCGATCAAGTACAGTGGTTTCATCTTGAAGTTCTTTCCATACAGAGTCGTAAATCTTTTAAACATTTCTTCTGTTTTCACCGAACTTTAGGCATTTCTCCCAAAGATTTAGAAGGATTCAAAGCTGATATCGCTTTCATTTACACGGCGCTCGCTTGCTTGCTGGCGATTTTGCCACAAATTTTGATTTTTGTAACGCGAAATTTCATTGGTTCGTGCATTATCAGATGCGCGTTTTGATTGGTTAGTTTGAAAGATGATTGTCTAGAGCGTGTATTGAGAAAAGCTTTTTGGATCAAGAAGTCAATAAACAAAATTTCTCTTCATTTGTCGAATTAATTTGAGAAATATTTTATAAAAGCAATAGAAAACTTTTTTCCCGTGTTTGCATAGCCTGTAATAAACACTCGAGGGGTTGAGAGAATTCTCGACAGTTATGCAAACCCTCGACTTCGTCTCGGGTTTGCATAACTGTCTCGAATTCTCCCAACCCCTCTCGTGTTTATATCAGGCTATGCAAACACGGAAAACGTTTTCTATTGCTTAAATAGAAACACGGAGTATATGTTTTCTATTTCTTTTAGAAAACACCGCGAAGAGAAAAAAGGAAAACAACTTGTTAACTTTGATTATCAAAGTGTAAATTGCCTTTGCTCGTGCCATCATTACGTCAACAGCTCTTTCTAATTCTGTGTTTCCATCGAATTTTGTACAATAACCCAAGTTTTTATTTGGCATGGTAAATCCCAGCGTTCTGATTGGTTCTTTCTTGGTCAGGATTTCGCCATCCAAACCCTTTCCATGAAAACGGTCGTCGGCTGTGTATTTTTTGTTTTCGAAAGCTGGCAAACTCAAAACAAGCGTGGCTCGAGTGCCATATTTCGCAGAACTTCTCGCTCACGTTAGAAATAAACTCTGCACACGCTGGTTCTACAGACTTGGACTGTATACTTTCGGTTAATTTTACTTTATTCTTCCCAATTCAACATTACACGTTCTGTCCTACGATCTATCTCAATACCATCTGGCTGAGAGTTACAAAAATGCTACGTTTATTAGCTACGGATATACACACCCAGATACGTAAGTCCGGAATGGTAAGATAATTAAGCTAACTTGACAAAGTTCCAGTTTTGTTTTACACATTCTTCAATGATTCGTTGCCACTAATTTCCTGTTACATCGGTTTGTTTGACAATCATAGTGTTATTCTATGCATGCGATTTTACTAGCGACTATTCGATTAAATACATCATTGTTTGTGATAACACAACGTTGGTTAATACTTCCTTTGACATTCTACAAATCAATGTTAGCGACAACGAAATAATAGCTTACTTTATCAACTACTAAATATATCGAAACAGGAAAAACTTTATTATGGGACTTGCAAACTTTCCACGACACCATATAATAAACTACTTACTAACCTAGCTTGCTCGAGCCGTATTCGGGAATATTGGCGCTCGGTCGTTTTTGTACAGACCTCGCTTTGCTCGGTCCGTACTGCCACAACCTCGGGCCAATATTCCCCAGTACTGCCCTCGGGCTCGCTTAGTAAGAGGTTATTATTCTCGCATTTTGATTGGTTCTCACTTATGATGTATTAGAGGATAGACGCACAGTTTATGTCATCATTTCAAAGTTATGCTCTCTGCTGTTTTAAAATGGTGGAAAGTCTTTAGAATTAAGATAATATTTGACGTAATTAGGCGAAAGATAAAGTATGAAACGTCTTGTCAAAGTATTCTACAGGTACGAGAAGAAGAAAGAAGAAAAAGCAAGCAGAAAGAAAAAGCTGTTTTTTTTTTTTTTTATCAGAAAATGACTCAGAAAACCACTCCGGCAATCTCAGCCGGCAGTCGAGCGAGACTAAACCAAACTCAAAATTGGTATTGAACTGCTCTAAGGTAAAAAATCATTACTTTGTCCCGAATTTAACAAACCCAATAAACAAAATGTTTGTGAAACCATCATCATCATCATCATCGTCGTCATCATTTTTATTCACACTTATTTCTTTACAACTAAAATAATTGTTTACACAGATTGATATGTTCTAGTCGCAGACCGAAAATCACAGTTTTACTCGAGCTTCGCTCTCGGAACGCTCGGAACAGATAATGTCTGCAGACAAATATACGAGCATATTTTCGCGCCAAATGGAGGCTATCACTTATTTAACCTTAGTACAGTAATACCTGCGACACATTCAGTCATTTGTTTTCGTTGCTAAGACCTGTCGTTTTTATTATTGCTCTTACTTACTTACTTTATTTATTTATTTATTTATTTATTTTTATTTATTTATTTTTTTTTCATTCAAGGTGATGTGGGAGCTCCGGGACCTAAAGGTGATGCTGGGGAGTCAATATCTGTTCCAGAAGTGATTGTATCTCCTTCCTCGCTCACTGTCACTCAGAACCAGACCGCCACGTTTTACTGCTCGGCTGATGGTAATCCAAAACCTAGTGTATCCTGGAGTAAAGCAAGTGGAACAGAACTGGTGAATACGGACGGTCAAGATAACAAGCTACAGATCAAGAGTGCTGGTTACAATGACACAGGGAGTTACGTTTGCTCGGCTGCTAATGTCTTGGGAGAAGTAAAGAAAATGGTGAAACTTTTCGTTGAAGGTAAGATGTTTGGAGAAATAAACCATGTACCCTAACAGACAATTCTGTCCATTATAATCAAATCCAGTCGCAAATCGGTGTTTACTTGTTTAAGTGTTAATGCTCGTATTGACTAACCAGACGGCTTCGCAGCTACGAACAGGAGGCGAAAAGGGTTAGGAAAACAAATCAAATAACAAGACCATCAGTTGTGCAACTTTTAGTAGGGTAAAAAATTCGCCAGACTTCGGATCGGATCTTAGATTAAGCTGCCTGTATTGGAAATGTACGCGAGTAGTCCTTCTTTTGCTTAGTACGTCGTGCATGACGCGAAAGAAAATTGCTTAAAGTGCCCATATCGTCAAAATTTTCATTTTCCCATCTGATCCTATATTCCATGCAATGAACTTTGGCGAAAAAAATTTTCGATTTGGATAAAAAGCGATTTTTTTATGAAGTTTTAAAAACCTGAAAATCTTATTTTATTGCGGTCTACCCGTGCCGCTGATCACATCATCGACATACTCAGATTTGTGACGTAGATTAAGGAACACGTGACTTCAGGATTGACTTATCTCGCTTGTTTTACCTCTGTAAAATTAACTTCGCAGTCTATGCAAAATGCTCCTTTCCAGCATTTGGTATGAGCTACTAAGTTTAAGGTGGCTGAACACAGTTTTTGATACCTCTGTTTCATTTACAGTTTTCTCTAAAACGCTTGATCCTTTGGTCACCAAAAATGGCAGTAAGCAAGTTAACAACACAAACTTCAAGTTTTTGATAATTAAGCTGACGTATGTACCGTTGCCATGGCAACATGATCAAATATAAACAGGTGTTTAAAATCGGTTTTGTTTATTGGGTTTGTTAAATTCGGGACAAAGTAATGATTTTTTACCTTAGAGCAGTTCAATACCAATTTTGAGTTTGGTTTAGTCTCGCTCGACTGCCGGCTGAGATTGCCGGAGTGGTTTTCTGAGTCATTTTCTGATAAAAAAAAAAAAAAACAGCTTTTTCTTTCTGCTTGCTTTTTCTTCTTTCTTCTTCTCGTACCTGTAGAATACTTTGACAAGACGTTTCATACTTTATCTTTCGCCTAATTACGTCAAATATTATCTTAATTCTAAAGACTTTCCACCATTTTAAAACAGCAGAGAGCATAACTTTGAAATGATGACATAAACTGTGCGTCTATCCTCTAATACATCATAAGTGAGAACCAATCAAAATGCGAGAATAATAACCTCTTACTAAGCGAGCCCGAGGGCAGTACTGGGGAATATTGGCCCGAGGTTGTGGCAGTACGGACCGAGCAAAGCGAGGTCTGTACAAAAACGACCGAGCGCCAATATTCCCGAATACGGCTCGAGCAAGCTAGGTTAGTAAGTAGTTTATTATATGGTGTCGTGGAAAGTTTGCAAGTCCCATAATAAAGTTTTTCCTGTTTCGATATATTTAGTAGTTGATAAAGTAAGCTATTATTTCGTTGTCGCTAACATTGATTTGTAGAATGTCAAAGGAAGTATTAACCAACGTTGTGTTATCACAAACAATGATGTATTTAATCGAATAGTCGCTAGTAAAATCGCATGCATAGAATAACACTATGATTGTCAAACAAACCGATGTAACAGGAAATTAGTGGCAACGAATCATTGAAGAATGTGTAAAACAAAACTGGAACTTTGTCAAGTTAGCTTAATTATCTTACCATTCCGGACTTACGTATCTGGGTGTGTATATCCGTAGCTAATAAACGTAGCATTTTTGTAACTCTCAGCCAGATGGTATTGAGATAGATCGTAGGACAGAACGTGTAATGTTGAATTGGGAAGAATAAAGTAAAATTAACCGAAAGTATACAGTCCAAGTCTGTAGAACCAGCGTGTGCAGAGTTTATTTCTAACGTGAGCGAGAAGTTCTGCGAAATATGGCACTCGAGCCACGCTTGTTTTGAGTTTGCCAGCTTTCGAAAACAAAAAATACACAGCCGACGACCGTTTTCATGGAAAGGGTTTGGATGGCGAAATCCTGACCAAGAAAGAACCAATCAGAACGCTGGGATTTACCATGCCAAATAAAAACTTGGGTTATTGTACAAAATTCGATGGAAACACAGAATTAGAAAGAGCTGTTGACGTAATGATGGCACGAGCAAAGGCAATTTACACTTTGATAATCAAAGTTAACAAGTTGTTTTCCTTTTTTCTCTTCGCGGTGTTTTCTAAAAGAAATAGAAAACATATACTCCGTGTTTCTATTTAAGCAATAGAAAACGTTTTCCGTGTTTGCATAGCCTGATATAAACACGAGAGGGGTTGGGAGAATTCGAGACAGTTATGCAAACCCGAGACGAAGTCGAGGGTTTGCATAACTGTCGAGAATTCTCTCAACCCCTCGAGTGTTTATTACAGGCTATGCAAACACGGGAAAAAAGTTTTCTATTGCTTTTATAAAATATTTCTCAAATTAATTCGACAAATGAAGAGAAATTTTGTTTATTGACTTCTTGATCCAAAAAGCTTTTCTCAATACACGCTCTAGACAATCATCTTTCAAACTAACCAATCAAAACGCGCATCTGATAATGCACGAACCAATGAAATTTCGCGTTACAAAAATCAAAATTTGTGGCAAAATCGCCAGCAAGCAAGCGAGCGCCGTGTAAATGAAAGCGATATCAGCTTTGAATCCTTCTAAATCTTTGGGAGAAATGCCTAAAGTTCGGTGAAAACAGAAGAAATGTTTAAAAGATTTACGACTCTGTATGGAAAGAACTTCAAGATGAAACCACTGTACTTGATCGCTCTTGAAAGTGACGCAAACTTGCCCGATTTGGCAGCCCGAGAAGACGGTTGAGAAGCTGAATCGCTCATCGTGCCTTGTGAAGTTTTGCTGGTTTGGAATCATAGCACAAGCAGGCAAGTTTGAGTTAATGCAGTTAAGTCGAAGGGCATTAAATCTATCAGTCTGGTGAGCTGTCTGGTACATTCTTCCAAGTTTTAGTGGTCATTTTTTGAACATTTGACAGCCAAAACACGGCAACCGATCGGCCGTGTAAAATTTGATTTGAACAGATTTCGCTTCGCAGACTGTAGCATATAAGCTTAGTTGGCGTTTAATTTTATTTCATATCTTTTTCAAAAAACAGAATGTGATTTTGAGAATTTTACTGTAGTAATTAAATGCAAAAATTATTTTGAAAAACGTTTACTGTGTATTTTGTTGTCTTCGCTTGAGCTCCCTCGGCAAGTTCGTCTAGCTCTCTAACATCGAGGCATGCAAAGGGCTGTTGTTCTTCTTTCTTTTGCTTTGTTTCCACGGGTCTGAGGAAAAGAGATGGTCCGATCCCCAAGTCAAAACTTGAAAAAATTTTCTTCATTTAAATTCCTTAATATTTGTACTTGAGAGTTGAACTATCCGCTTTGAAATGGTTTTCAATGGTGCCCGGAGAAACACAGAAAGCGTGACGTGACAACCATGTTTACATACTCTCATGCAAACACGCCTCTCGGCCAATCAGAGCGTGCGTACTATCTTAGTTATTTTATAATTAAACAATAGAGTTTTTCTTTCGAGGAACTATCGGCTCAGTGATAGTTACCCCGCGGAAATTTGATGTTTTTCTAAAACAAATATTTGCCCGAGAAGCGAAGCTTCAAGGGCAAATATGCTAGTTTCCAAGGAGCAACTATCAGACCGATAGTTCCGAGACATAAACACTCTATTGTCTTTATTGTTTACCACTAAATTTTTCCGTAGCGGCATACCTCAAAAGTGAAAACGACAAGAATTTGTTTATCAAAATTTCCAACTGCTTTAGAGCGCTTGGGTGTTTCGTATTTTCCGTTTTATCCTCTTCGGATGATATTACATTCATACATGTATAAACAATTTTATATGTCAACTGTTGACGAGTCTAAAGGAGAAACCTTCTAAGGAGAAACCTCGAATCTTGAAACCTGACGTTTTACAGTACCGTATTTTACCGCAGTTTTCAGCCTAAAAAATACTTCTCTTTCTCTCTTCTAACTAAAATTAATCGACATGGGACGATAAATTCTTTACATTTTATCTAAAAAAAACTGTAGGAGAAAGCTGCCTTTGGTGAGCTACTTCCGCTGAGCGGACACTATCGTCTGATAGTCGCCATAGGGCATTCTATTGACAGATAGTGTCCGCGCGAGATCGTAGCACGTGATCAATTTTGACCAATGAAGACGAAGGAAAATTTAGTGGTGAACTATAACGAGTTATAGAAACACTAATCAAAGTTTGGGAGAACTCGAAAAAGGTGTGGAAACACTCGCCTGCGGCTCGTGTTCCACAGCATTTTTCGTTCTCCCAAACTTCCACTTGATAGAAACGCGGTGCAATTTTATTTCTTAACAAATATGTCGCCTCTTTCTCTCCGAGACGAATTGAAAATCACCTTTTTCTCCTTTGATTCCAGGTATTCCAAGATCTCCCTTTATTCCTTGTTTACCAGGTTCACCTGGCACTCCCATAATGCCT
>JAHPZR010018378.1:35000-57500 GCA_019787425.1 Platygyra sinensis | reverse complement strand
GCTGGAAACTCTTTGTTCAGCTTAGCCTGCGAACAGGCTCCCAGCGAGGTCGGAAAAAAAATTCGGCGAGCGAGTGGGAGTCGGAGCATCGTGACTCCGCGAGCGAAGCGAGTGGGACGCGGGGGAGCCTGTAGACATTGTTTTCAATGTACCGTTCCGCCCCTTGGTGATTAGCCTGTTACATATCTGTCAAGGTGGTAATTAAACCTGTCAAAATTGATGGGTTTCCCTGCGCTGATGAATCGGCTTTCTAAAACAATCTACCATAATATGGTAAATAAAGGAGACAGGCCAAACACGACTACTACGAGAAAAGGAGAGAACTAGAGCCGTTAGATCGTACTAGGCGGCAAGTAGAACTAAGCCGATCGAACAATGGCATATACAACGCGCAACACAACAGACTTGCGTGTAATGAGTTAAATTTAAATCCTGTGGCACTAGAACAATCAAAGGAGAAATAAACCTATACATCGAGCTACAGGAACATAAGCTCGATCAGATAACTGCAAGAAACATTAGAATTTCTCTAGACAAGCCTATAGCTTTCTCGAAGTAAAGCTACGAAGGAAAACGTAGGTGCGCGAATATGACACCCGTGATAAGAATCTACCTACTGTACTTGCAAACAGTTCTAATCATAGCCGGGCCCGGCGTCACAATATAAAATGCGAGTAAGCAACACGTTCACGGTAAATGTCATATTTTGTCCCTTAAAAGCAAATACTTGGAGACTAAAAAAACAAATCTTGCAATAGAAATGAGCCAAAACAATACACTAACACATGGCAAAATATAGAGGTGTCAAACTCAACGAAGCAACACGCAGATAACAGCGGAAATCATGCAGACCTATGACTTCTTAAAATTTGCCGCCTAGCTCGATCTAACGGCTCTAGTTTTCTCCTTATAACACAATACGAAATGCCTTTCATGAACAAGAGTGAAGCGACAAAAAGGTCGAAAGACCGAAAAAATAAACGGCAAATCTACAAATAGCACGAACCGTAGGAGTTCGTGTTTGGCCTGTCTATTTTATTTACCATCACAGACGCGGCAGCAACTGAAAAATTAGGCTCTTCCCGAAACCAGTCCGTAGAATTCCGAAAACATCGCGCTTCTACGCCACAGTTTCCAGGCATACCTTCTGCTCACGTTCCAAACAAGAGATATGACGAAAATGTTGCAAAGAATTGCTCAAAGCCACTTCAAATTCGTCGTAAGTGAACTGTGCATTGCACACGGAAGCCGTTGTTGACGGTCTCGGCAAGAATTATGCTAATTTACAAGCAGTTGTCAAGATCTGTCAATTATTTATCTCAGAGCTGTCTACCGTCATCGATTCAACCAATCAGATCTTGATACCAGGAGCTGGCATCATGGAACGGCGGCATCAATGGAATGTCTACAGGCTCCCCTGCGCACTCCCTCCTCACCAGACCGCTCTCGGCTCGTCCCGCTCGTCCTAAAAGAGTGCATTCGTCTATCTCACCCTAAACCAACCGAACCGGGAGCCTGTTCGCAGGATATGTTCAGCTCTGAAATTATACTAATTCATTGCTGATGCGTGTCGGTTCACATCTTTCCCGCTCTGTGTATTTACGGCTCTGATTTTGTAGCCTCTAGCAGGGCTTTATTCCTAAGGATCGGAAGCGTCAACTAGCTATTTCCAACAAGAAGCACAAGACTTGGAATTCTGGATGGTACATTCGAGCTCGACATATTGCGAGAAGTGTAATCAGCTGTATACCACCAAGATGATGCCCAATTTTTCCAAACGTCCAGAAGTCAAAACTTACAAGACGTGTACTTGCGAGAAGAACAGGTATGTTGTACCGAAATTTGAAGATGTTCCACACGAACTACGAAATCTTTCGGAGCATGACGCAAGAGCATTAAGACCGTTGGACATCCACACGGGTGACTATGAGAGACACAAACACGGATACAGGAGAAAAGGTGGAATGTTCCGATTAACTTGGACTGAAAAGTCAGTCCAAGAAAAAAATTAAGAACTTGGTGCGCATAGCAAAAGAAGCTGCCAGAAAGCCTACTCGTACTTGATGAACAGTTCTGAAAGTTGGGTTACTCGCATTTCATGAAGAAGAGAGAAGAAGTTGGAAAAGAGAGATTCAATTTGTACGATTACAGACAGCGTACCGGAGTTGAATGTTGCGTGTGGCCCCAGTTGTATCCCTTCAAGTCGTGGTGTGAAACTATGCTAGATGGAAGAGAATCTCGTTTGAGCAGCAAGATCTCTTACATGAGTAACGTAATGTCGGAAATAGCAGATTATGGTCTGATGCACGAAGTTCTTCACTTTCATTACGATCTGTGGTTGTGGCAGACTGTCAGCGGAGCAATATCACAAGGTAAGAAAATGAAATGCACTCCTAATAAAGCACTGGAAACTAAGACATTCTCGAGTGAATACTGGAGATGGCAACATCGCTATTTCATGGATGCAGTGAAGCAGTTTGGACACCCTGACTTGTTCATCACTATATCTCCGTTTGAATGGACCTTTCCGCAACATCCCTGGCTACAGAAATTAAGAGAAGAGACTGGTCATGGTCCCACTAATTTGTCTGCGTTTGAAACAATCCATATTGTGAATGTCCTGGAGCAAGTGGTTCGTGGATATCTAACTGGTTCTAACTGTAATCGATGGACTACTTTAAGTCTTTAACTACGACTACAAAAAGGATAAGAAGAACGTGAAGACTTACTTTTATCGATCTGAATTCCAGGATCGAGGTACAGTCCATCTGCATATGCTAGTATGGCTTACAGATATGACCAAGATGAAATTGAACGTGTTCAGAGCCGATGTGCCATGGGACAACCCAGACTTGACCTACCAAGCCAGTGATCTGCAAAAATCAAACAGTTCCGCCTTACGTTTGAAGACAACAGCCACTGAAGTAACTAGTGACCAAGGAACGCCAAGTTTGTCTTTTCATCATCCACCAGATGCGTTTGAACTAAATCTACGTGCATACATCTCTACCTTACTACCATCTTTGAAATGCAGAATGGATGTGCAATCATCAGACGGCAAAGGCATGATTCTCAAGTACGTCGCAAGCTATGTATCAAAGTGGCAGGATGCCTACAGCAACGATGCGCTATTCTCCTTACACGTAGGACCTTACCAAGCAGCCTATCGCCACTTGAGAGCTTTTAAGACCTCTCGAACCGGAAATGTGGATGTCCCTGAGCAGTCAAAAAAAATAGCGTGGACAAACTCCAGAACGAAGTCAATCACTGTGCCGACGCGTGGAACAGAAGTTACTAAAGTGTACAAAGGGTATCTGGAAAGACCGAAGACACAAGAACACCTTAGTTTTCTTAACTGGCTACGGATGTATGACGGAGACAAGACACCTGCTAAGCTTTACAAACAAGGTACTACCACACTAGTTGGAACCAAGATGCGAAGTGTATTTGCAGACGAGTTCTTTCATCAGTACAACGTGTTGCACATTGCTCACCGAAAGCCAGAGGATCTCTATCATCCAGATGATGACAGCTTACCTGCTCCTATAAAATGCTTTGCAGCAGCTTGGCTTCTTTCTCCAGATCTGTGCAACGACTGCGAAAGAGTTAGAGAATACTTTTCTTTACATGGAAACAAAGACGAATATGTGATGAATGTTCTCCAACATGTTCGCACTCGCATCGACTTCATCCATTTGTAACAAAGAAGAGTGGTAGGAGCTATAGGACAGTACCAGCAAGAAATTGAACAACTTACCCAATTTTGAGTCCAGAACAGCAGAGAATTCTTGCAATGATCAGACAGGCCATGGAAGATCGTAAACAGTCTTACGAAGATGTTCCTGAAAGACAGCAAGGAGATTTGTTGGACTCGGATACTTCCGATGAAACACTAGAAGAACATGCAGAGCAAGGAACTCGTAACTCATCGTCTGCACAAGACTGGAAGAAGTTCATCTTGATAAATGGAAAACCGGGAACAGGTAAGACATATGCTGTTTGCAAAGCGGTGACGATTACGTTGCAACAGGAGTACAATGTAAACCTAGCTGCTCCTACTGCATTCCTGGCCTCCACATATCGTGGAAAATTCACAGAAGACAATTTCTCGGCTGACACAGTACACGCTCTGTTCAAGTACCCTGTTGATCCTGTGGAGACAGCTCGCATAAACTGGCAACTCGTAAATGCTGACTTGTTCGTAATAGATGAAATTTCCATGGTGCCACTGAAGATCTTTCAACACATCATGAACACCATACAGCAATTGTACATAAGACCAGTAGTGCTACTATGCGGCGACAGTCTACAACAACAACCAATTGAGACAGTAGACGGAAAAGTTCAAGCTGCTAACAGCATCCTAGACCATAAGGATTTCTACAGCCTGTGCAACAGAATCAACTTTGTAACTCGGCATCGATGTCAAGACCCAGACTATGCAGCAATTCTTGATACACTACGATATTACAAGCCTAATCAACGTTTACTAGATCGCCTAGAGGCAGGTAGGATAATCTTCGATAAAACTGACATCTCGGACAAGGACATCAGAAAAGTACTACTAGATGAACCAGAAGCTAAGGTATTGAGTGTCTTCCAAGTCCACAGATAGAGTCAACAAGATGGCTTTGACGTTGTTTGACACAGAAGCGTACTTTGGAGAATTAAGTGACTTACGACAGCGATCTTCTAAAAGCACCGTTGTACAGAGGATTAAAGGTGATCATTACTCAAAACAGGGACAAAGAAAACGGAGTGGTAAACGGTCAGCCAGCAACTGTACTGTATCGAGAAAGTGCTTCTATCTTTCTACTACATCCTAAAGGATACATTTGTTGCGTATATCCAGTCACACTGGTGGACCAAGATGGCAATCGGAGAACTGTTTATCCCTTTACTCCGGCATATTCTAGCACCATCACCAAGATTCAAGGTCAGAACATGAAAAAAATCATCCTTTGGCTAGATTGCGAAAAAGTACCAAAGGGAGGCGCATATGTAGCACTATCTCGCATAGGTAAACATGACGATTTGCTTTTTATGCATAAAACTTCGGTTCAGCAATATTTGCCAGTAGAGCTAGATCCAACGGACTAAAGTAGTACTCAGAACTGACCAAATCTTTTCTTTGACTTCACAGATGTCTTCTCACGGTAAGTCGAGTTATAGTGGTAAGACGCAGAGCGCAGGCGTCAGCTGGTATAACCATGTCAGCCATAAATTCATGATTCCTTATAGTATTAAGAGAAGGGATGATTATTTTGAAGAGAAGGAGCTGCTTGGCATAATGAAACCCAATACACGCAAATTGCTGCGCAGACCCTCCATTGGAATGTCGGAATTCGGACAAGCCGTGGAAATGTGTCCACCTTTGATCAAAACCCTCCACAGGCAAATCGACCTCGACGACGTCATCGATCATCTGGAAGAAGTCAAGCAGCTTTCTGAAATGTTTAACAACCGTGGAAGCTCTCCTCAAGCACCTACGACGGAGTCTGACTTAAAACGTCTGATAAGGGTCATGATCGAGCCCAACGACAGCATGGAAGACATGTTGATCAGAACAGAAGAGATGGCCATGTACTTGTACACAACGATCAACAACATTCGCCAGATACAGGTGCTCATGATGAATCCGCAGAAGTTCGCCTCCATGTCTCGGCATGAACAAGGCAAAGATAGAGACTTCAAAAGGAACCCGACTCTAGAAGGTATGCTGGGCTACCTAAAACAAGAAATATTTGGCACTCACATAAGACGAGATGTGCGCTCCAGGCAACGTTTACTTCGACAACTGGACGAATCAAGTAGGAAAAGAACATCAAGTGGACATAGCGAAGAGCAACCTCGTTCCAAGAGTAGAAGAACTAGTAGAACGATCTCCCTCAGCTTCCCATAGTTCTGAAGAAGAACAGACAGAACGTGTGTCAAAGTCACGAGGTAAGTCAGCCAGAAAAACTGGCAGAACAGGTTACACCAGTGACCACCAGTCGGAGAGGACAAAAACAGCGCAACTATTACGTACTTCAAGTTCAGCAAACCAAGCGGCAGTGACGACTAAGAAAACTTCTCGAACAAGGCACACTACAAAGAGACACACCCGACCTAAGAGAATCAGTAAAACTGACGTGTCTTACTCTGAACAGAAGCTGGAGAAATGGACAGGCAACAAAGGAGCAAAGGCGCAAAAAGAAAAACAAGAATCAACGTGTCCCCCTATAGTGCAGAAATGGACTCGCCTGTTAGAGCAACCTCTCCTAATGAAGCAAAAACAACAAGGTCTCAAAGAAGATTGCAAAGGAGTATTCCTCAGACTTCTACCCCACAAAGTGAACACCGGGTCTACGAAGGACGAGTCACTAGAAGTAGAACTGCAGCAACAACAGGCAGAGAAAGAGTATCCAGATACTTTCAGGAGCTTCAAGAGCAATCAGAAGAAGAAAGTGAACAATCTTTCCCGTCCAATCAGCGCAGAAACAGCACATCAAAGTTGGAAAGACAGGCCAAAGAACCATCAGCAGAAAGATCGGAATCGGCAGAATCTTCAGAAAGTGAGAACAAGAGAAGACAGATGGCAATGACCCTGAGCTCTGCCAGATGCAAAAGAGGTAAACAGAGTGCTGTGAAAGCAAGGAGTTCAGCCAAACGGAAAACTAGCACCAAAAACCAGCCAGTGAAAGAAATGCCTAGCAAAAAAGCAGTTCAACTGATCTCACAATCTTCCGGTACAGACCCAGAAGACAACCAGACGCTGCCAAGTCTTCAGGAAAAGAAGACAAAGCAGAAAGCTATGAGACGTGCTGCTCAAAAGAAAGACACGAGCAACGTGGCAAAGAAACAGAGTTGCGAGGAAGTTAATCTCCAGTCAGAGCAAGAACTCTTTGTCACTCAGAAAATGTCAACTGCAGAGCCTTCACAGATTAGTCCGACGCAGCAGTCTGATCGTGACAAAGACGATATGTCGCAAAGCAATGACGACGAGGACTTAATTTGAAAAGTTGCTAGAATAGAATTTTAACATAGCAGTAGCAAGCTATGAAAGACGTTCGCTCTCCCGGAATAACAGGTTGAGAGGCACGAACGGAGACCGTACTATTAAAGAAGTTTCTCATATTGACTTTCCTTCTTGTCCTAGAATCATGGCACAAGAAGACAACGGTAAGTTGCAAAAGCTATTTCTCCCACTATGAATGGTGAGTAAAAAATTTCCTTTGACTTAGATTTCGAAATGGACATATTTGATGACGCGAGAGACGACATAGAAGATGTACTACAACCAGAACTTCCAGTAGAACGCACTCCTCCTAATTCACCGGCCCACCAACCGGAACAACCTGTTCAACCTGAAAACCCAGCACCCATACACGATCAAGCTCTAGACAACCAACAGGATGCACGTCCCAACAGACGTGCACCTAGACGAAACCGGTCGAGGTCCAGATCGCGATCGCCTCGCCACAATCCACATGAGAACAGTAAGTATACCGTTATATGCTACTGACAAAATGCAAAGGGTCCAAAAAAATAAACATCTGAACCTTTGGCTTTTCCAGAAAGATGTTACAACTGTGGAGAAAAAGGCCACATCCGGTGCCAATGTCGACAAAGAAGGAGGAGGCAGAGACAAAGGCCCATAATTAATAATTTTATTTTCAAGGGGGAAGTGTACAGGGCCCAGTTTGGAAAATAGTGATGGTCTTTTGCAAAAAACTGTAAATAAAAACATGCTAGTCACTCCACTTTGTCTTCAATACTGTTTATGGAATGAAGCCCAGCCACAATGAGTCGAGGTGGTCCCTCGATGATACCCACCGAGTGATTAGTTACAGTGAGCTGAGTCCTATAAAAACCAAAGGACAGTTCATTTTTTACTTAACGATAACCAAGACAAAACTAGTAATCTTGTTGGTCAATCGACTTAGTGTTCACAAAACTTCATACAACAAAAGTGCAGCAAGAACTACCCAAGATCATCCTTTGATGATAGCCGGCAACTCATCAGTTATAGCCAGCTCAGCATGATGAAAATCCAATGACATTTGATTTTCGACTAAGTGCCAGCTTACTGTATCTTTTCATGACGGTTAATACTGCGTTTCAAAGCAGGGGGACTGGAGAAACCTATTCCATACCAGTGCTTCAATCACTAGCTTCATTTCACATGATTAACTTGTGAGATGATATTTTTCCATTCAACAGTTCATCAGTGCAGCTCAAGCCATAGTGACGATGCGGCACATCAGACATTCAACAGCATGAAAAATCTCTTCGTTACCGATACAAACAGTTTGTCTCTGTACAAGAGCAAATAAAATCTATTATGTACCAACAAAGTCTTTGTGTATTTACTGTCTATTACTCTTACAAGCTACGATTTGCAACAAGTCACAAATCAAGTGTAGCAAAAAGAAGAGCAACACTGCCATCCAAATGATGACCAAACGAAACTATACTGGCAACAAAATGACAAAGTCACATCTAGCTTTCATGGTCAACTCGATATCGTGATGGCGTGATAGTCCAGTGAACCAGGTTGAACTTGTGCTGTAAACCACTTTTCTTTTCCCCGTACAAGAGCAAATAAAATCTATTTTGTACCAATAAAGTCTTTGTATATTTACTGTCTATTACTCTTAGAAGCTAGGATTTGCAACAAGTCACAAATGAAGTGTAGTAAAAACAAGAGCAACATTGCCATGGAAAGGCTGACCAAACAAACAATACTGCCAAAAAAATGACAAAGTCACAGATAGCTTCCATGGTCAAGTGGATATCATGACCGCATGAGACTCCAGTGAACCAGGTTCAACTCGCGCTGTGCACCACTTTTCTGTTCTCTTTTTTTCTGCCCATTATACTTGTAGAAATTCCAAGTAGCATTTTACAAGATAGAGAAAAGAGTAAAAAGCAAAGTTATTTAGTGAAAAATAAGTCGACAACCTTTTGCCACTCAGTCCACCGCTTCCACAGAATAACAGCAAAAAGCAGAGCAACATTGCCATGGAAAGGCTGGCCAAACAAACAATACTGCCAACAAAATGACAAAGTCACAGGTAGGTTCCATGGTCAAGTGGATATCATGACGGCATGATAGTCCAGTGAACCGGGTTCAACTCGCACTGTGCACCAGTTTCCTGTTCTCTTTTTTTCTGCTTATTATACTTGTAGAAATTCCAAGTCGCACTTTAGAAGATAGAGAAAACAGTAAGAAGCAAAGTTATTTAGCAAAAAATAAGTCGACAACCTTTTGCTACTTAGTCTACCGCTTGCACAGAATAAGACCGAATGACAGGTGAACTAGCTACACCTGCATTAAAAGAAGAAATCATACCTATCTTTCATGCTCAACTGGATATGATCATGCCAAGATAGTCTGCTGAACAGATTTCAAGTTCTACTACCATTGTACAACTGTGCGCAATAAAAGTAATAGTTTGTACTTAACAAGACTCTGCCATAGTTACTCCTGCTATAAATTAAGCTACCCGAGTTGGTGGGTGTGTGGGTTGGTGTGTTTAGTGAAGGGTGGGTCGAGGGTAGGTGACCATGTGTGCACTAGTGAGCCCAGTTTTGATTAGCTAGCTGGTTTAACTCTTCGGTCAACCTCGTACGTTCAACTTGTACATCGTACTTACAGCTATTCATGCATGTTCTATAGATATATATATAACTTTTTTGAAAAATCTGAAGTGCCCTTGGTAAAGCGGTCACAGAGGGTCCTTAGGCTGCTGCATATGCTGGTACTAATATAAGCTCTGGGGATTAAAACGGGTTTGTGCTAGAGCTCCGTAAAGGTCATTTTTTCCCATACATTCTCTGTAAATTTTCGGACGAAAAATGAAAGTTCTTAAATAGGTCTGAAACTTGGCAGGTATACTTTTTGTGATACTAGGAGTATTGCTGTAGCAAAAGTTTTCAACAGTGGAAGAATCTGATGTCTGTTTGAACGAAGAAAAGCTAGGAGAGATGTAGTGCAATTGTGATGCATTATTACTTTCAAAATACAATAAGACATCAAAGGTAGCTGTGGTGGTCAAGTGGAGATTGTGCTGTCGTGGCAGTCTGGTGGCCCGGGTTCAACTTGTGCTGTGAACAATTTTTTTTTCTCTTTTTTCATTTAAAGACTTGTTTTTATATAAGTATCGTTTTATCAGACAAACGAAATAGTGAAACGAAAGTTATTTTGTGGAAAATTAGTGAACAGCTTTTTGCGAGTTGGTTGACATATATTTTCTTGAAATTTTGCAACGAAAGAAAACGTAGTAGACTTGTAGTGCAATGCTAATGCGTTATCACGTGGAAATACAATCCGAAATTACAGGTAGTTCTGGTGGTCAAGTGGAGATCGTGCTGTCGTGGCAGTCTGGTGGCCCGGGTTCAACGTGGGCTGTGAACAATTACTTTTTCGTTTTTTTCCTTTTTATACTTTTTTTTGTAAGTATCCTTTTATGAGACAAACGAAATACTGAAAGGCATAGTTATTTTGTCAAAAATTACTAAACTGCTTTTTGTGACTTAGTGCACACGTTGTAAAGCATAAACAGAAACGTTTTCGGATTGTAGTATGAGACTTGTAATTGTGAACGAGCAGCTGCACCTCGATGGTCGTAGTGGTTTTGCGATATTTTTGTTTACTTATGTTTACTTTAGTTTGTTTTTGATATTTTGTTCTTGTTGTTTGTAGATTTTTGCGTATCTGGAGCGATTTTGGTCAAGAAAAGGTGGTTTGATCAAAAGTTAGAACTAGTTTCACTGTGTTGTTTACAGTTACAACATGTGCTATGTTGAACAATAGTAAGTTCGTGTTTTAATGTGTCCATCTTTGTTGTGTTGTATCGGTCTTTTCAATAAGTCTTGAGCGTTATCTTCGAGTTGCGTCAAAGCGAAAAGGACTTGTCTAACTGTTGGTAAGGTTTTCAGGAGTTTTTGGTGCGTAAGTTGCGAGATATAATTTTCTTTTTCTGATGGTTGAACAACTTAACAATGATCGAGTAATCCACGCAAAAAATCGCGTAGAGCGTGGGAACTTAGCAAAGCAAATATCTTCTTTTCCAGTAGTATTTCTGTCGATTGGTTCGCATTGAACGATAGGGTGGAAATTGAGAATACAGTTACATTGAAGTTAGTGTTGAAATATAGCTTTTGGTTCAATATCTGAATGAAACTCGACAGTCAGTATTTGTGTTACCTGTTTGCGTGTCCAATGCATGTATTGTTATCTTTTATTTCGTTATTTTTCTTTACAAAATTTTTGGGGTTCATTGATATCGTGTTGGTTTCTAAGTATACAAGCATAGCACAGAAGTTTCATTTTGAAAAAAAAAAAAGTTAAAAACTAAAGACTTCTGACTGCCAAAAACAAAAAAAACTTGTCTGGTGCGGTTATTGAACTCGGGCCGCTTGCTTGGCAAGTAAAAAGCAATCTAGTGAGCTAGTTAAGCTATAGTTAAGTCCATGGAAAAATTTAAGCTGTTGATCTTTTTTCAAGTACAGTTGAAAATCAAAGATTGTGCCTTGTTCAATAGTTTGATCTGTTTAGGTAGAAAAATTGTTTTTTTCGTAAGATTGATGGTTTTGGTGCAGTCTTAGAATAAAATTTCAACAAAGATGCAGAAAAATATCTTTGGCCATTTTTTCCAGTACTCTTTTAACATGTGGGTATGAAAAAGTATTTGGAAGGAATGTAGACAATTTCTTTTTTCGCACCTTTTGTTTTTTCCGAAGAATGTAGAAAATTTGTTTTTTGCACCTTTTTTTAGACGTGTCCTTTGATTTGTTGTTGATGCCGAGGTGTTACATTTTTGGGTATAAAAGGAAATATCAGGAGTTTTGTATCCCCTCTTTCTTCGATTTGAATATCGATGAGACATATTGAGAGTTCTTATCTTGATTCAGAGAAAGCTTTCAGCTTGTTTTTCAAAGTGTTGGTAAGTGTTGGGTGATTCATGAATGTCTAGTTTCCAATGTTAGTCAATGTTTGGTTGAAATTAAGTGGTTTACGAACAGCAGGTTAACAAGGTTTCTTTGCTTTTCAGGTTGGTCTTATTTGCTATCTCTTTTTTCGCGAAAAATTCAGTGTTCCGGATATCTTTGTAGTATTTGGTAAGTATCGTCTTACTACCGAATGTTCAGTTGGAGTATGTCAGTGTGTGTTCTGTTGGAATGAAATGATTTGCTTCCACGAAGTTAAAAAGTGTTTTTTGATTTGCAGTTTGCTGCTATTTGGTGTTCACACTTTTGAACTTTCAGCCGAGCAGATATCTTGATTTTGTTTGGTAAGTACGCGTTGATTTAGCCAGCTCTACTTTGCAATATGAGTCACTGTTTCGTTGAAGTTAAGTTATTTACGGGTACGAACTTAATAACGTTTCTTTGCTTTCTAGGTTGACCTCATTTGCTCAAGTTTCTTCAAGTGACCAGTATCATCTGTTTTTGGTAAGTATAGTACGATTAAGCAATGTCTAGTTTGGACTTTTAGTGAATAGTTTGTTGAAATTTATTGAGTTTCATTTCACCGTTGTATTGTATTTCCAATTACCTGAAATTCAATTGAAGTTATGATTTTCTGAAACGTATGGACTATCTTGTGAGATTTGCATTTACTGCCAAAATTACTGAGGTTTGTTTTTACGACCGCCAAAGTGAAATTACCGTTTGACGCAAGATTACTGTAAAACCAACAGTGTTGTAGCTCGTTTAATTACCATTTTAACGGTGCATTACATGTGCAATTTGATTCAAGTAAACAGCAGTTGTGAATTTTATAAACATTTTGTAGTGATATGCGCGAGTTAGAATTTGTAACTTAATAAACACTTAGCGATTTACGGCACGATGCGAAAAATTCTGTTCGCACTCGTTCGCAAGTAAACACATGTAGTCTGATAGCTTGTTAATTTAGCTTTCCAACGCTGTGTTTCGTTTTAAAATCGGTTAAAAGATACCCGAGATAAAAATTTTTCAAGTTGGAGGAATAACAGTGCACGACAAATCGAAAGCAAACGCACCAGTTGTTTACATTTTTACGGCAAGTGAATAAAATTCAGACTGTGAAATGAGAACAACAAGAAATATACTGTCTTATAGGAAATTTTGTCAGCTTTCTAGCTGTGTATTGCATTTGCAATGAAATGAAATCAAACTGGAGTTATGATTTTTTTAAGTGTATGCACTATATTGCAAGATTTGCATTTAATTGGAATATGACTGACCTTGCTTTCTACGGGGTACAGATAAAAAGCAGCACTTAATCCATGATTACGATAAAGTCAATAGTCTTGTAGCTCGTTTAATGAACTTTGTAACGGTCTATCACATGTGCAATTTGATTCAAGTAAACGGGAGTTGTGAATTTTATAAACATTTTGTTCTCATATGCGCGACTTAGAATTTGTAAGTTAATAAAGACTAAGCGATTTACGGCACGACGCGAAAAGTTCTGTTGGCGCTCATTTGCAACCAAACAGATGTAGTCTGATAGTTAAAACAAAGAAAAGATAAAAATTTTTCAAGTTGGAGGAATGACAGTGCGCCACACATGCAAACCAAACGCATAAGTTGTTTACATTTTTACGGCAAGTGAATAAAATTGACACGGTGAAAGGACGACAACAAGAAATATACTGTTATAGAAAATTTTGTCGGGTGAGAAATAAAAATTGCGGGTGAAAGGAGGATTTCAATAAAATAAACAGTCTTGTAGGTTGTTTAATTACGTTTTTAATGCTGTATTACATGTGCTATTTCATTGAAGTAAACAGCAATAGTGAAGTTTCTAAGCATTTTGTAGTGGTATACGTGACTTGCTATTGCCAACTTGATAAAGACTTGGGGATTTACGGCAGGGCACGAAAAATTCTGTTGGCGGTTGTTCGCAAGCAAACAGATGTAGTCTGATAGGTTGTTAATTTAGCTTTGCAACGCTGTGTTTCATTCTAAAATCAGTTAAGACAAACAGGACATAAAGATTTTTCAAGTTGGAGGAACAACACTCAGCGTCAAATCGAAACCAAACGCACAAGTTCTTTACATTTTTACGGCAACTGAATAAAATTGAGACGGTGAAAAGACAACAACAAGAAATACAATGTCTTATACGAAATTTTCTCACCTTTCTAACGGTGTATTGCATTTGCAATGAAATTAAATCAAACTGGAGTTATGATTTTTTCAAGTCTATGCAGTCTATTCGGACATTTTAATATCAAGAACGTCACGGATTGTGTGTTAATTGGATTAAACGCAAGGTCGTTTTTTCCCATAGATTCTCTGTGAATTTTCGGACGAAAAATGAAAGTTCTTGAATAGGTCTGAAACTTTGCAGGTATACTTTTGGTGATACTGGGAGTATTGCTGTAGCAAAAGTTTTCAACACTGGAGCAATCTGATGTCTGTTTTAGCAAAGAAAAGCTAGGACGCTTGTAGTGCAATTGTGATGCTTTATTTCGTTCAAAGTACAGTGGGATATCAGAGGTAGCTGTGTTGGTCAAGTGGAGATCGTGCTGTTGTGGCAGTCTGGTAGCCCGGGTTCAACTTGCGCTGTGGACAATTTATTTTTCTTTTTTTTCCTTTTTATCCTTTTTTTTTGTAAGTATCGTTTTATCAGACAAACGAAACCATGAAAACCAAAGTTATGGTGTATTACATCTGCTATTTCATTGAAGTAAACGGCACTAGTGAACTTTCTAAGCATTTTATAGTGGTATACGTGACTTGCTATTTCTAACTTGATTAAGACTTGGGGATTTACGGCAGGAGACGAAAAATTCTGTTGGCGGTTGTTCGCAAGGAAACAGATGTAGTCTGATACCTTGTTAATTTAGCTTTCCAACGCTGTGTTTCGTTGTAAAATCAGTTAAGACAAACAGGACATAAACATTTTTTAAGTTGGAGGAACAACACTTAGCGTCAAATCGAAACCAAACGCACAAGTTCTTTACATTTTTACGGCAACTGAATAAAATTGAGACGGTGAAAAGACAACAACAAGAAATACAATGTCTTATACGAAATTTTCTCACCTTTCTAATGGTGTATTGCATTTGCAATGAAATTAAATCAAACTGGAGTTATGATTTTTTCAAGTCTATGCAGTCTATTCGGACATTTTAATATCAAGAACGTCACGGACTGTTTGTTAATTGGATTAAACGCAAGGTCGTTTTTTCCCATAGATTCTCTGTGAATTTTCGGACGAAAAATGAAAGTTCTTGAATAGGTCTGAAACTTTGCAGGTATACTTTTGGTGATACTGGGAGTATTGCTGTAGCAAAAGTTTTCAACACTGGAGCAATCTGATGTCTGTTTTAGCGAAGAAAAGCTAGGACACTTGTAGTGCAATTGTGATGCTTTATTTCGTTCAAAGTACAGTGGGATATCAGAGGTAGCGGTGTTGGTCAAGTGGAGATCGTGCTGTTGTGGCAGTCTGGTAGCCCGGGTTCAACTTGCGCTGTGAACAATTTATTTTTCTTTTTTTTCCTTTTTATCCTTTTTTTTTGTAAGTATCGTTTTATCAGACAAACGAAACCGTGAAAACCAAAGTTATGGTGTATTACATCTGCTATTTCATTGAAGTAAACGGCACTAGTGAACTTTCTAAGCATTTTATAGTGATATACGCGACTTGCTATTTCTAACTTGATTAAGACTTGGGGATTTACGGCAGGAGACGAAAAATTCTGTTGGCGGTTGTTCGCAAGCAAACAGATGTAGTCTGATACCTTGTTAATTTAGCTTTCCAATGCTGTGTTTCGTTGTAAAATCAGTTAAGACAAACAGGACATAAACATTTTTGAAGTTGGAGGAACAACACTTAGCGTCAAATCGAAACCAAACGCACAAGTTCTTTACATTTTTACGGCAACTGAATAAATTGAGACGGTGAAAAGACAACAACAAGAAATACAATGTCTTATACGAAATTTTCTCACCTTTTTAACGGTGTATTGCATTTGCAATGAAATTAAATCAAACTGGAGTTATGATTTTTTCAAGTCTATGCAGTCTATTCGGACATTTTAATATCAAGAACGTCACGGACTGTTTGTTAATTGGATTAACCGCAAGGTCGTTTTTTCCCATAGATTCTCTGTGAATTTTCGGACGAAAAATGAAAGTTCTTGAATAGGTCTGAAACTTTGCAGGTATACTTTTGGTGATACTGGGAGTATTGCTGTAGCAAAAGTTTTCAACACTGGAGCAATCTGATGTCTGTTTTAGCGAAGAAAAGCTAGGACACTTGTAGTGCAATTGTGATGCTTTATTTTGTTCAAAGTACAGTGGGATATCAGAGGTACCTGTGTTGGTCAAGTGGAGATTGTGCTGTTGAGGCAGTCTGGTGGCCCAGGTTCAACTTGCGCTGTGAACACTTTATTTTTCTTTTTTTTCCTTTTTATCCTTTTTTTTTGTAAGTATCGTTTTATCAGACAAACGAAACCGTGAAAACCAAAGTTATGGTGTATTACATCTGCTATTTCATTGAACTAAACGGCACTAGTGAACTTTCTAAGCATTTTATAGTGGTATACGTGACTTGCTATTTCTAACTTGATTAAGACTTGGGGATTTACGGCAGGAGACGAAAAATTCTGTTGGCGGTTGTTCGCAAGGAAACAGATGTAGACTGATACCTTGTTAATTTAGCTTTCCAACGCTGTGTTTCGTTGTAAAATCAGTTAAGACAAACAGGACATAAACATTTTTGAAGTTGGAGGAACAACACTTAGCGTCAAATCGAAACCAAACGCACAAGTTCTTTACATTTTTACGGCAACTGAATAAAATTGAGACGGCGAAAAGAGAACAACAAGAAATACACTGTCTTATACGAAATTTTCTCACCTTTCTAACGGTGTATTGCATTTGCAATGAAATTAAATCAAACTGGAGTTATGATTTTTTCAAGTCTATGCATTGTATTCGCACATTTTAATATCAACAACGCGACAGACTGTTTGTTAATTGGATTAACCGCGCGTGCAGACGACAGTGTCGTCTGCAGTTTTCGTGCCTGTGTAACATGCACTGATGAGCAAATTTCCGGTGGGAAATTCGATTGTCTTTTTGTCAACTAGGTTTTCTCTTGATAATGTGAAGGAAGTAAGGAGACGAAAGTCAAAGTGCAGTTAAAAAAATATTACTCAACTGACATATCAAAATACATCCACTAACAGTTTTTTTTCCACTTTGTTGTAGAAAACTTCTTCATCAAGCGTCAAATTGTAAGTAGTTATTACAATAATAAATAATGAGTATGTTCTAGTACACTTTTCGCCCAGAATGTAAATGATTACTTTAAGTAGAGTGAAATATTGAAAGTGACAAAGATTCAAAGAAAACAAAAGCGTTTAATTGAGAATAATGAAAATTGGAGAAAAACAATCTTGAAAAGAAATATATGAGATAGTCTAAACAAGTAACAAACAGTCAATATTCACTCATTGAAAACATTTGTCGATAAATGAACGTAACTGCAAATGATGTTACAATTGATTTACAAAAGAAACACTACACTAAATAGGTTCGTCTTTGTGTCATTATTTCAAAAACTTAAGCTTTCATTTTCTTCACTAATAGATGACAAAGTGGACGGATATTTTATCATTGAATTTTTGGGCTAGAAGAGTATGGAAATATTTAACTAGAGATGTAGATAGAGCAAATAGAATTGAACGTCTGCAAGAAGAAATTGCAAGTCGCGCGGAAACAATAGCAAGCAAAAAGTGCGAGTTCACAAATAGTTTAGGCAATAAGCAACCGGGACCGGAAGCATCAACTAGCTATTTCGAACAAGAAGCACAAGACTTGGAATTTTGGATGGTACATTCCAGCTGGACATATTGCGAGAAGTGTAATCAGCTGTATACTACCAAGATGATGCCAAATTTTTCCAGACGTCCAGAAGTAAAAACTTACAAGACGTGTACTTGCGAGAAGAACAGGTATGTTGTACCGAAATTTCAAGATGTTCCAGAGGAGCTCCGAAATCTTTCGGAGCATGAGGTAAGAGCATTAAGACCGTTGGACATCCACACGGGTGACTATGAGAGACACAAACATGGATACAGAAGAAAAGGTGGAATGTTCCGATTAACTTGGAGTGAAAAGTCAGTTGAAGAAAAAATTGAAGAACTTGGTGCGCATAGCAAAAGAAGATGCCAGAAGGCCTATTCGTACTTGATGAACAGTTGTCAAAGTACTTACTCGCATTTTATCAAGAAGAGAGAAGAAGAAGTTGGAAAAGAGAGATTCAATTTGTACGATTACAGACAGCGTACTGGAGTTGAATGTTGCATCTGGCCTCAGTTGTATCCTTTCAAGTCATGGTGTGAAACTATACTAGATAGAAGAGAATCCCGTTTGAGCAGTAAGATCTCTGACATGACTAAGGTGATGTCGGAAATAGCAGATTATGGTCTTATTCACGAAGTTCTTCACTTTCATTACGTCCTGTGGTTGTGGCAGACTGTTAGCGGAGCAATATCACAAGGTAAGAAAATGAAATGCAGTCCTAATAAAGTACTGGAAAGTAAGACATTCTCGAGTGAATACTGGAGATGGCAACATCGCTATTTGGTGGATGCAGTCAAGCAGTTTGAACACCCTGACTTGTTCATCACCATATCTCTGTTTGAATGGACCTTTCCGCAACCTCTGTGGCTGCAGAAATTAAGAGAAGACACTGGTCATGGCCCCACTAATTTGTCTGCGTTTGAAACAGTCCATATCGTGAATGTCCTAGAGCAAGTAGTTCGTGGATATCTAACTGGTTATAACAGTAATCGATGGACTACTCAAGTCTTTAACTACGACTACAAAAGGGATAAGAAGAACGTCAAGACTTACTTTTATCGATTTGAATTCCAGGATCAAGGTACAGTTCATCTGCATATGCTAGTATGGCTTACAGATATGACCAAGATGAAATTGAACGTCTTCAGAGCAGATGTGCCATGGCAATAGCCAGACTTGGCCTACCTAGCAAGTGATCTGCAAAAATCAGACACTTCTGCTTTACGCTTGAAGACAACAGCCACTGAAGTAACTAGTGACCAAGGAACAGCAAGTTTATCTTTTTATCATCCAGCAGATGCGTTTGAACTAAATCTACGCGCATACATCTCTACCTTACTGCCATCTTTGAAATGCAGAATGGATGTGCAATCATCAGACGGCAAAGGCATGATTCTCAAGAATGTAGCAAGCTACGTATCAAAGTGGCACGATGTGTACAGCAACGACGCCCTATTCTCCTTGCACATAGGACCTTACCAAGCAGCCTATCGCCATTTGAGAGCTTTGAGACCTCTTGAACCAGAAATGTGGATGTCCCTGAGCAGTCAAAAGATAGCCTGGACAAACTCAAGAACGAAGTCAATCACTGTCCCAACCCGTGGAACAGAAGTTACCAAAGTGTACAGAGGCTATCTGGAGAGACCTAAAACACAAGAAGCGCTTAGTTTCCTTAATTGGCTACGCATGTACGATGGAAACAAGACACCTGCTAAGCTTTACAAACAAGGTACAACGACACTAGTTGGAACGAAGATGCGAAGTGTATTTGCAGATGACTTCTTCCATCAGTACAACGTGTTGCACATTGCTCACCGAAAGCCAGAGGATCTATATCATCTGGATGATGGCAGCTTACCTGCTCCTATAAAATGCTTTGCAGCAGCTTGGCTGCTTTCTCCAGATCTGTGGAACGACTGCGAAAGAGTTAGACAATACTTTTCTTTACATGGAAACAAAAACGAATACGTGATGAACGTTGTCCAACATGTCCGCAGTCGGATCGACTTCGTTCACTTGTGGCAAAGAAGAGTCGTAGGAGCTATAGGAGAGTATCAACAAGAAATTGAAAACTTATGCAATTGAGTCCAGAACAGCAGAGAATTCTTGCAATGATCAGACAGGCCATGGAAGATCGTAAACAGTCTTATGAAGATGTTCCTGAAAGACAACAAGGACATATCTTGGACTCAGATAGTTCTGATGAGATACTAGAAGAACATGTGGAGCCAGCAAATGATTACTCAGCATCTGCACAAGATTGGAAGAAGTTTATCTTGATAAATGGAAAACCGGGAACAGGTAAGACATATGCTGTTTGCAAAGCCGTCACCATTACATTGGAACAGCAGTACAATGTAAAACTAGCTGCTCCTACTGGCTTTCTTGCCTGCACATATCGTGGTAAATTCACAGAAGACAATTTCTTGGCTGACACAGTACACGCTCTGTTCAAGTACCCTGTTGACCCTGTGCAGACACCTCGCATAAACTGGCAACTCGTAAATGCTGACTTGCTCGTAATAGATGAAATTTCCATGGTGCCACTGAAGATCTTTCAACACATTATGAATACCATACAGCAATTGTACATAAGACCAGTAGTGCTACTATGCGGCGACAGTCAACAGCAAGAACCAATTGAGACAGTAGACGGAAAAGTTCAACCTGCTAGCACCATCCAAGACCATAAGGACTTCTATAGCGTCTGCAACAGAGTCAACTTTGTAACTCAGCATCGATGTCAAGACCCTGACCATGCAGCAATTCTTGATACACTACGATATTACAAGCCTAATCAACGTTTACTGGATCGCCTAGAGGGAGGTAGGATAATCGTCGATAAAACTGACATCTCGGACAAGGACATCAGAAAAGTGCTACTAGACGAACCAGAAGCTAAGGTATTGACAGTGTCTTCCAAGTCCACAAATAGAGTCAACAAGATGGCTTTGACGTTGTTTGAGACAGAAGCGTACTTTGGAGAAGTCACTTACGACAGCGATCTTCTAAAAGCACCGTTGTACAGAGGATTAAAGGTCATCATTACTCAAAACAGAGACAAAGAAAACGGAGTGGTAAATGGTCAGCCAGCAACTGTACTGTATCAAGAAAGTGCTTCTATCTTTCTACTACATCCTAAAGGATACATTTGTTGCGTATATCCAGTCACACTGGTGGACGAAGATGGCAATCAGAGAACTGTTTATCCCTTTACTCCGGCATATTCGAGCACCATCACCAAGATTCAAGGTCAAAACATGAAAAAAATCATCCTTTGGCTAGATTGCGAAAAAGTGTCATAGGGAGGCGCATATGTAGCACTATCTCACATAGGTAAACATGATGATCTGCTTGTTATGCATAAAACTTCGGTTCAGCAATATTTGCCAGTAGAGCTAGATCCAACTGACTAAACTAGTACTCAGAACTGACCAAATCTTTTCTTTGACATCACAGATGTCTTCTCACGGTAAGTCAAGTTACAGTGGTAAAACGCAGAGCGCTGGCGTGAGCTGGTATAACCATGTGAGCCGTAAATTCATGATTCCTTATGATATTAAGAAAAGGGATGATTATTTTGAAGAGAAGGAGCTGCTTGGCATAATGAAACCCAATACATGCGAATTGCTGTGCAGACCCTCCATTGGAATGTCGGAATTCAGAGAAGCCGTGGAAATGTGTCCACCTTTGATCAAAAGTCTCCACAGGCAAATCGATTTGGATGACGTCATCGATCATCTAGAAGAAGTTAAGCAGCTTTTTGAAATGTTTAACAACCGTGGAAACTCTCCTCAGGCACCCACAGAGTCTGACTTAAAACGTCTGATAAGGTTCATGATTGAGCCCAACGACAGGATGGAAGACATGTTGACCAGAACAGAAGAGATGGCCATGTACTTGTACACAACCATCAACAACATTCGCCAGCTACAGGTCCTCATGATGAATCCGCAGGAGTTCGCCTCCACGTCTCAGCATGAACAAGGCAAAGATGGAGACTTCAAAAGGAACCCAACTCTAGAAGGTATGCTGGGCTACCTAAAACAAGAAATATTTGGCACTCACATAAGAAGACGAGATGCACGCTCCAGGCAACGTTTACTTCGACAACTGGACGAATGGAGTAGGAAAAGAACATCAAGTGGACATAGTGAAGAGCAACCTCGTTCTAAGAGTAGAAGAACTAGTACAAGAAGATCTCCGTCAGGTTCCGATAGTTCCGAAGAAGAACAGAGAAAACCTGTGTCAAAGTCACAAGGTAAGTCAGCCAGAAAAACTAGCAGAACAGGTTACACCACTGACCACCAGTCGGAGAGGACAAAAACAGCGCAACTACTACATACTTCAAGTCCAGAAAACCAAGCAGCAGTGACGACTAACAAAACTTCTCGAACAAGGCACACTACAAAGAGACACACCCGACCTAAGAGAACCAGTAAAACTGACGTGTCTTACTCTGAAGAAGAAGCTGAAGAAATGCACAGGGAACAAAGGAGCAAAGGTGCAAAAAGAAAAACAAGAATCACTGTGTCCCTGTATAGTGCAGAAATGGACTCACCTGTTAGAGCAACCTCTCCTAATGAAGCGAAAACAACAAAGTCTCAAAGAAGATTGCAAAGGAGTGTTCCTCAGACTTCTACCCCACAAAGTGAACACCGGGTCTATGAAGGACGACTCACTAGAAGTAGAACTGCAGCAACAAGC
>JAHPZR010018378.1:25000-27500 GCA_019787425.1 Platygyra sinensis | reverse complement strand
CACCCCAGCCAAACTCCCAAGCTGACAGTGTCCTGGACTCAGATCGCTGCCCATGAGGGGTTGTTTAAGCCCAGAAAGTGAACCTTGCGGTTCACCTCCGCTTTATCCAACAAGTAAAAAATTATAAGAGTAGTGGTATTTCACCAGCACAGTGAACTGCTCCCACTTATTCTACACATCTCATGTCTTTTCACAGGGTCTTCTTTCTCAGCTGATTCTACAAAGTCTGTTCTCTTTGCTGCGGTTTAGCTAGATAGTAGATAGGCAGAGTGGGAATCTATTCATGCGCATCACTAATTAGATGACGAGGCATTTGGCCAGTTCCACATTTATTTCAGACCGGCAAAGGCCAACAAAACACAATCTCAAATTACAAGCAAGTATGAGCTGTTCACACCCTGAGCCACTACAATGGTAGGGCAGATTTTAAACATTTACAAGTCATGCCCAGGTCTAAACTGACACATACATACACTAGGCCCCCGGCTTCATAAATGTCTTTGACTTTTGTTTGCCGGGGATGCTTAACCCCAAGTCCGTCACTAATTAGATGACCAGGTATTTGGCTAGTTCCACACTTTATTTAGCTGACTAAGGCCAGCCCAAAAACATCCTTTACAATCAGTACACATCCTGGGCTATTTACAAATAATAGGGCAGATAACAGACAAGCCATGCCCAGGTCTAGACTTGACATAGTACAAGTTTTACACGGCCCTTGGCCCAACAAAGTGTCTTGGCTTTTTGTTTTAGGGGGAAGCTTAACCCCAATTTGGGAAAGAGACACAGCAAGAATATCAGGGTGCAGTTGCACCCATCATCCTCGGAGCACAAAACTGCTTCTGTGGAAATGTTGCCAAATCCACAGGCTTCTCTCACAGGTGACAGCAGAGAGAAAACTTACAACCTGTCGCCCCAGAGCCAGATCTGAGCACAAGGTGTTAGCTGACGCACGGGCCATCAGCCCCCTCCAACTGAGCGACACACTCGAGAACGAAACCCCGTTACTACTGATGTTAAGCGCAACCCAATTTCTGATGTCCAGCGCATCATAATACTGGACTTTGCACTCATGCACTTCATGAATCGCAATGCCTTGTTTTAATTAAACATTCAGATTCCCTTAGTCACTACCAGTTCTAAGTTCATTGTTCGTCGCCTACCAATTTGACCTGACGGCCATAGCTGGGCCAATCCACAGGCAGCACCTTCAAGGTCTGGCCTTGGCTTCCCTGCATCCGCCCATAAGGGCTCGCATGGGTCAGCTTCCACCAGTCCAGGCCGGCTCCACCTGCTTCAAGTCTCGGCCTGAAACCGAAAACTTGGAGCCAATCCTTTTCCCAAACTTATGGATCTATTTTGCCGACTTCACTTACCTACTGGTACATTGTTCTATCAACCAGAGGCTGCTCACCTTAGACACCTCCTGTGGCTACAAGTATGACCGGACACGAAAATCATTGGGTGCTTACCATTTACAAAAACC
Organism: Platygyra sinensis; assembly: GCA_019787425.1. Taxonomy (NCBI): domain Eukaryota; kingdom Metazoa; phylum Cnidaria; class Anthozoa; order Scleractinia; family Merulinidae; genus Platygyra; species Platygyra sinensis. Next base: position 26,014 of record JAHPZR010018378.1, on the reverse strand, counting down.
ATCCGGTTGGAAATTTCAGGCATAAACATAAAACAATTAAATGCGAAGTTGCGGGAGTGAGAATCACTATAAAATATATCCACATCAGCTAGAGAGGCTCAAAAGAGCAGAAAAAATGCATCACCTCATATCACAGCCCATATTTTCTGAAGCTTCCCAAACGGAATGGCATGAACCATTTGATTTTCCAACTGGAATTTCCGGTTTTCCCATGTAAATGGTAAGTACCCATTGTCTCCCCCCACATTTTCAAGGGCTGTCGAGAATGCACCAGACATCACAAGTGTGGTGCTTTACCAGGCATCAAACCCTATCTCCAGACAATCTGATTTCAGGATGAAAGCCTGTTAAAAAGAAAAGAGAACTCTTCCCAGGGCACCCGCCAACATCTCCGTGTCCAGTTGCGTTGCCGCACTTGCCACCAGGTGGCAATATCCGTGTTCCGATTTGGGAATATTAACCCTTTCGATAGGCGGTCCAGGATCTGGCACTTTGACACAGTATTACCCTATCTCTTAGGATCGACTAACACATGTTTAACTGCTGTTCACATGGAACCTTTCTCCACTTCGATCTTTTAAGTTCTCATTTGAATATTTGCTACTACCACCAAGATCTGTACAGGAGGCCTCATTCTCCTACTTGTTGGGGCTTGGCATTCGCTTTGACGGCCAAGTATAGGTCCAACGCTTGAGCGCCATCCATTTTCAGGGCTAGTTGCTTTGGCAGGTGAGTTGTTACACACTCCTTAGCGGGTTCCCACTTCCATGGCCACCGTCCTGCTGTCTATAGTAACCAACACCTTTTGTGGGGTCTGATGAGCATCGACTTTGGCACCTTAACTTAGCGTTTGCTTTATCCCGCATCCCCAGTTCTGCTTACCAAAAATGGCCCACTAGGTACTTGCATTCCGAGTTCGGCTTCAGTCAAGCAAGCAGGACATCTTACCAATTTAAAGTTTGAGAATAGGTTAAGGTTGTTTTAATCCGAAGGCCTCTTATCATTTGCTTTACC
>JAHPZR010018378.1:15000-20000 GCA_019787425.1 Platygyra sinensis | reverse complement strand
ATGCAATAATATAGTTTGTGTTGATCAAGTGATATGGTGTCTACAGTAACAAATGAATCATCAGGGGGTCTCTGAAATATGCACTGCGTTGTGACTGTAGTCCCGGGAAATCTGCTAATTTTTAAAAGCACGGTTATAAGATCTACGATCCTTCTCTTCATCTCTATATCTACGATCTTTCACATATATGGCTTGCCCCTCTACAAAAAAATTGCACAGCCCTTTTTTTGCGCAACAACTAAAAAACCTACAGAAAAACAGTCACCCATTCTGCTCCCCCCTCCACCAGCCCATTTATTCCAGCAAAAAGCTCCTATACGCTTAGCGTGCCTATATTTTATCCATACCCTCTTGCGACAACTTAAAATGAATAAGACCAAGGCCTTCACTTTGTCTCTTTCCACCCTTACCATAAACCAGGCAGCCAGACTTTCAACCAAAATTTTAAAGCCTACTATTTGCTTATCTTAGCGATATAAGATCGTATGTACATCAGACTCTCAGTTTCTTGCTGTACATTGTAGCCAAAAAAAACTTGTCAAATTAACTAAATTATCACTGTAATGAGTTGCTTAAATGCTCCCATTTTCATAAACTTGAAAAATAATTCTTGCACGCCTTGCATGCCTTTGTGTTATATGTCAGAGGAGACCGTTTTTCAAAGGGCACATGGTTGCTCAGAGAGGTTAGAAGAGTTGCTACAACCAGAGTACCATTTAAACCAAGTGATGGACAACAACTGAATTATGTTATAACAGAACACAAAGAGGCTGTTGAGAAACTGAAAGGGCAGTTAAAAATTCTGAGTGATCATGACTCCATGCTCTTCCAGGCAAATGGCATTACCCTGAAGCATGACCAAGAAATTTCACCACAACTTCATGTGGAGCAAATTGCTGGCAAAGCAGCTAAAGGTTTCAGGGGAAATTAGAAAACCTTGATAGAGTTCAAGTAATTCTCTTGCTACTCTTTGTTTTTTGTTTATATTGTTAGTTGGTTTCTGTGTTTTTTGAATTGAGGAAATTAACAATTTTTGCCGTAAGGATGTGACCATTAATACTGATCTGTAGCGGCACTGTACATAATCCCTGCCAACAAACAATCCCCAGACCGTCTCTAAGAAAAATCAAGAAAAAGAAAAATCAAGCTGAAAAAAGTAATGAGAAAATGAAAATGGTGGATGAGAAGACGGATAATGACAGGAAGGTGAAGGATGAGAAGACTACATGGAATAGAACAAAGATGAATGGAATGAAGATAGAGGATGAAACAATGGATGCGAAGATTGTGCAGGGTGGGGGAAAGATGGAAGATCAAGTGAAGATGACAGATTAAAAAGTGGAGAATGAAGAGAATGTGGAAGATCAAGTGAAGATGAGGCGTGAAGAAATGAAGGATGAGAAGGAGATGGAGCATGAAATGAAAATGAGTCATGAAGGGAAGAAGAAGGAGAAAAAGAAAATGAATGGTGAAAACAAAATGGAGCTTAAACCAGAGGTGGAAATGGAGACAAGGACAAACACAAAGATTACAAACTAAAACACATCATGTTATTCCAGTGGAAGTGGCTCAATGCTCACCCCTGGTTACTGGTTTACCTTGTCCGGAAAGACCCAACTGAACCTCTCATTATCGATAAACCATATCCACACAAACAACCAAGGCATAAAATAATGCAACCTATGTCCTGTAGCATGTGCTCAAAACACCCTTCCGTAGCATCAAAGGATAGTAAAATACCTAAAAGAAGTGGGACAAATAACTTTAAAATTGACGCTCTGATGAGGCGAGTCAGAGTCACAAAAAATGTCTTGAAGCAGAAAGGGTGATTAACCATCCAAAAAACAATGAAATGTTTAAGTGCTGTAAGCAACTCTATCAGAATAATGATAAACTGATGGAGAAGAAGTTTAAAACACCTTTCCACATTGCAGGCCTAGAAAGGCCATTAGAGGACTCTGAGGGTCTCTGTGCACTACAAAAGTTGAACAGTGTGGAGCTTGGCAATACTTAACTTGGTCTACATGTACGGAATTTGTTGACCAGATTAGTTCTGTTATGAAAGACATCTTGCTGACATATTGAAGCGTCCCTTTTTCTTCGTATTGATAGATGGAAGTACAGATCATGGTGCCATCAACCATTATGTATGTACGCCACTTAGAAAAGTCCACTGGAAGACCAGTGACAGTGTACCTTGGTATTCAAAAACCTAAGACTGGAATTAGAAAAGGGTGTTTAAAGACATGCAGTGGATTCTTGTTTCCAAAAAGTCACCAACATTACGGACCTTAAGCACAAGACAAATCTATCATGCAAACGTCCACCAGAAGAGCACATTTGCATTAATTAGCTGCTGTTGCCCCTGGTTACCATCTTTACCACTCATATTGTTTATGCCCATGAGAGCAATCTTTATCAAGTCCCATTTTGTGAAAATGTTGTGGACAAAAAGGAAAGAAAAAAGTTTTTGCCAAAAAGGATAGACAATAGACTGGTAACTGATAATTTAAGTTAACAAAATTAATTTTTTTTTCAGCATTTAATCCTTTTGCAAGGAAAACAAGCACTCACAAGTTCTTTACATTTTACAGCCAATTTTAGCCGTGCAAAATGGTGGACAGCAAGACCACGCATGTCCTCCAATGTTTGCACCATTTCTCTCATATTTTGGCTCTTCCAAAATTGACTGCCGTATTTATTCGCCTATAAGCCGATCAATTTTTTCACAAAATTAAACTGGGAACCAGTCAAATTTCTACAAGATAGGGGGTTCGGCTTGTAGCCAGATGTTTTTGCCAAAAAAATTTCTATAATGCTGCAAGAGCTTCAATTGAATGTTTATATTCGGCTATAAGCCAAGCGATAATAAACAGACACAAATTATTGGTAGTTCGTGTACGAAAATCATTGCTGTTGGTCAAAAACTTTTATTCAAGTGGTGGAGCCGTTTTGTTTGTTGACTTCACGAATGAAGTTTTCAGTCGTCGTCTCTTTCGCTGTCGGTTTCAAATTCATCCTCCATCGCCATATCATCGTCAGCGAGTTCTGGCATATCATCAGCATAGACCTTGTCATCTTTGGTGCCCTCAAGAGCGTTCAAGATACCACACATCTTGAATGATTTCTTCACAATCTCTGCTGGAATTTCTGCCCACGACTGCTTTATCCAGCGGAGGACCAGGTTTCTCGACGGTGCTTTCTTCTTTCCAGCTGGGGTAAATTCAAATGGACCAGTCATCATCCAGGAAAGGTACTGTCGCTTGATGTTATCCTTGAACAGTTTATTGAGGCATTTGTCCAACGGCTGCAGGACTGGAGTCAGGCCACCCGGGATTACTGCCACGTTGAAGTTACGCCACTGCAGATCTGCTTTCACTGACTCCGTCAAATGAGCTCTAAAAGAATCCCAAACAAGTAGCGACCGTTCATTGTCAGGATTCCTTGGCAAACAGGTACGTATCCATTCCTTTACACCTGAAATCAATAACACAATACCCAGGTTAAAAATACATCAACAATTCCAAAAGTCAGTTAAGCATATCTGAGCATAACAAACTTTGAAATAATGAGAGAAAAACACGACAGCAATTTACCTTTCTCATCCATCCAGCCCTTCTTGTGGAACGATACATGAACAGAGTCCGGAATAGCGAGGTCTCGCGGAGTGCAAACACCTTTGAAGATTACTGCAGGTGGTAATTTGCTGCCATCAGCGGCGACTGCTAGTGTCACTGTAAAGCTCCTTTTTTTGGCACCACAGGACTTCACTGGAACGGTTCTGCTGCCACTGAATTCAAGGGTTCTGCTTGATGGAAGCTCAAATCGCATAGGGGTTTCATCCATATTGAAAATCCTGGATAGCGGATAGCCATGGCATTGCCGAGCTGCAATCACGAACCGATGGAACTGGACCGTCTTCTCCCCAAATCTTGGGGAAGTTACTGGGCCAGGGTTGCTTTAGTTCGAAAGCTGATGGCATGGCGCTTTTTCCAATTCTGGTACCAACCCAAGGAAGCTTTAAACTCTTGATCGCTGCACAACTCCTTCACCTTTAACCGAAGAATTAATCCGCTAACTGCGATTCCTGTAAAAGACAAAAGTGAAATGATATTTTTAGATCATTGCATTGACTTGTTTTGACGACATCAGAAACTGACCAATCACAAGCGGTCGTTCCCACGGCTTTGGTAAACATGGCAACTCGATCAAATAACTGATCCATGGATCTGACAGAAATTAGCTGGGTTTGGTTAAAATGACGAACTTACCATGACTTCTTTGCTCTGAAAACCACTCCAGAAGTGTTTGATCCAATTCAGGATACTTCGGGGTATAACAGCCCATCGTCTTTCGTTTTGCTGACATTTTCAGCTCGCCATTGAAGAGGTTTGCTTGATCTTTTTGCCAGCAACGAACCATGGACTTACTGATCCGTATTCTCTGGCGATTTCCGAGTTGTTCTCAACAGCCTCTGCTTCAGCCACAATTTTTAATTTAAAGGCCAAGTTGTATGAAGAACGACGAGCTTTCGGCATGATGATCGATTACAGAGAACTTTGAAAGAGCGTGTGATTGTTCGAGACGGGATTCTTAACTCAGGTGATGTTTAGTCGTGCACGCGGTTCTATTTATATGCTTCTGAAATGTCAACTTGGATCACATTAAATTCATCTTACCTGTGATTTGTAGTCATTTTCAATTAAACGACCAGTAACACTTCTGGTAAGTGTGTTATAATGAAAATATGAATAAATGAATGTTCATTTCACAATTGCATGCGTTTCCCGAGCGGGACGCTTCTTTTATTTTCCGGTTTGGTGATACTTTTATTCACTAGACAGCGTACGTGGAAAAGAAATATTCGCTCTCGGCTTATAGCTAGATGTTTTGGGTTTCCTCTTCATAATTTTCTAACAGGTTCTGATAGCCAAAAGTTTAGGGCCTTCGCTTATAGTGGAGATAGGCTTATAGGTGAATAAATACGGTACTTAAATTAG
>JAHPZR010018378.1:0-10000 GCA_019787425.1 Platygyra sinensis | reverse complement strand
TGCAAACACTTTCAAGTCGTGGCCTTTGCAAACCTGCCACCAGCACCTCTGCCAAGAGAAAGAACAGAAGATAACATGCCCTTCAACATGACAAGCGCAAGTAAGAGCAAAAAGCCTGTGGTGTTGTACTCCTGCAGCCTAACCTGCAGAGTGTTCTGGAGTTACTGCCCAGACTGGAGACTACCGAGTTGATCAAGAGTCTGAAGCAGTTAATTGCCAGAAGAGGACGATCATCAAGGATCTATTCGGACGACAGTCAGTCATTTGCCGCTGCAGCCAAGTGGCTAAAGAAAGTACGGAAAGATGAAAGGTTCCACTTGTTTCTAAGTGATCAGTCCATCATTTGGCAGTTCAACCTCAGCCGAGCATGCCCTATCAAGCAACCCCTGGAACTGTCATGCGACAAAGAGAATGTGCAGAGAGATAAGACACCGCTCAACCCTACAGGACCTGTGTTTAGACCTAGCGAGATGAGAGTTGCAGCCAGGCTTCGAATGCAGAAAGTAGCTGAGGAGGAGCTGGACTAAATATTGCATAAAGAATTTTGAACTGAAAGAACGTTGATACTGATTTTATTCTTGATTGCTGATTTCCTTAGAGAAACACTTTTCAATCAGTTCCCTGTGTTACATATGGCTTGATTCCTGCCAGTCATATGCGGGAGTATGTTGGGAACCATTAACAATGCCTTAAATCATTTCAGTCTGCTATTGGTGTTTGTTATGTATGACCAGAGAGACTTTAATCAATCCGCCACAATGTACTTAGTACTTCTAGGTATCACATATCTTGTTAGTTGAAAAATGTCCTGCATGTGGTCGGGTCGTAGTTGATGCTGTAGTTATGCCTGGAATTTAGGTGGAGTGTTTCTTCGAATTAAAGAGCTGATTACCTAGGAAACGTGTTTTGGGTGCGTTTTCAACATAGTCAGCATGTTATAATTAGTGTAAGAAGTCTTCCAAAACTGGTGGACAAACATCAAAATGCTCAGATGTTTGGTTACCATATAAACCTGTCAAACAATTCTGTAATATGGCACCAACAATGTACATTTCTTCCACTTCACTAAAACCCATCTTAAAGATTTTTTTGAAGTCAAGAAATTAAAAGTCATTCAGAACATCAACAAAAATCCACTCCACTGACATTCGCACTTTGCTCATTGATCAATTGAATAACTCCACTTGTGGAGTGAGCCTTGCCGCATTTCTAAAAGGTCTGCCTGTTGGCAAAAAAAATTTTGGGTGGTTAGGTCCCAAGCAAAACCAGACTTCATCAATACAACAGATGCCTTTACTACAGAAATCTTACAACTTTGGTCAGAAATAAGCTACGAGGCAAACGTGAACTCTACTGACCATTTTCTTTCATTACCTCTATGGCACAACTCTTCGATACGAATCGACAACAGACCCGTATATTATAAATCGTGGAGCTGTAAAGGTATCCAGAATGTTACAGACCTTCTGAAAGACCAGAATACCGTAAACGTCCATGTGTAAGCCGCATCCATAGATAGGGCGCACTCCCAATTTGGAAACGCAGATTTTGGAAAAAAATAAAAACAATAAAAGTTTTAAATTCCAGCAGAGTTGTATTTGCTATGAGCAAACAAGGACAAACAATCAAGATTTCGAAACACCGACGCAGAAGTTGCTGCCATCTTCCACATTTATCAAGTCTAAAGAAAGTGAAATTTCATTTGCTGTACCTTTTCCGTTTGAATTTATGACATCTTCAACTAAAAATGCTCTTTTTACCCAATTTTTAAAGATTATCGCTTTGAAACACGCCATAAACTTTACCATTGAAACAAAACAAACGAGTGCTTAGTAGCCAAGCTTTAGATGTGGGGAGAAGTTTGGGACAGGGCCTGGGTCGTGCAAAAAGCATCGCAGTTTAAACAAGGAGAATTACTTTTGAGTCAGCTGTTCAGGGATATCACATCTATAAAGTTGTTTGGAAACCCGCAATAGGCGAGAAATTTCTGGCAGAGCAGGAGCTTGACAACGAAGTCAACAAATTTGCCGGGAAAGTGGTCAAAAACAACAAAATAGTCAGCCATTTCCCTTGTGAATTTTGTGGTATTTTATCGCACGTGGCGGAAAGATATGCGTGGAATTGACTGGCCGTACACATCACTGCAAACAGCTGTGTGGAGGAATGGAGATTCCTTGTGGGTTGGTATTTAGTTGTTTGAGTAAAGTGAAAATTAATCGCTTGAAAGAACTTGTGGAGAGCGAGATTCACCAATAAACGCTCAAAGGCACAAACGGCCCCTTTAGGAGCCGCCACTTATGACAAAAGTCAACGAACAACAGCAAAAACACTCTCAGTTTCTTTTATGTCTATTTCTTGACAACTTAAGAAGTTTTATGAATATTAAATAGGTTTTTGCAATCTCCAAACACAGATGTATCCATGGATAAGCCACACCCTTGATTTTGGGCTTCAATTTAGTGAAAAAAAGTGCGGCTTATACATGGACGTTTATGGTACCTTTTTATCTTCTCAAGAACTTCAGGAACGATACAATGTTAAAACAAACTATTTAGTTCTTCATGGCCTAAAATCTTCTTTAAAATCTTTGAGAAAAAAACGGTCACTTGATACTACATCCTCTCAAAGCTTTCTGAAAAGTTTCTTAAAAGCCAAAAAGCCTACCAAGGCTATTTATGAAAGGCTGGTTACTATAAAGCAAAAAACTCCTTTTCGAAGCCAGGAAAAATGGTTGGCTGATTGTGAACTTGAAAGCCATGAAATGATTGACTGGAAGTCAGTTTACCTACTCCTGTTTAAATGTACGAAAATTACTAAACTAATCATCTTCAAATTTAAACTTTTACATAGATGACTTGCTACGAATTCCTTTCCCAAGAAAATAGTAATAAAACAAAGTGACTTGTGTACCTTCTGTAAGACTGAGGAGGAAAGTCTGATTCATCTATTTTGGTCTTGTGGTATAACCTTGATCTTTGGGCAAGAATTTAAACAGTGGATAACAACAAATCACAAAAAGGTAACCAGTAATTTTAGTCTAGCAACAGTATTAGGCTTTTTTTCAGCGGCAAGAAAACTCGTCTTTTATGCTTAATTGCTAGATATTACATTTGGGTCTGCAGAACTCAAGAGTTCTAAGACTAGAAAACTTTGTAACTTTCCAACACTCGTTCGATGTCTGTTAATTTGTCTCCTGTGCCTCCCAACTTAATAACACCGATACGCTATTCACAAGGCCATGAGGCTGTTGATACAAGTAAATATTTTACAATTAAATAGGAGATTATTCAAATTTTCTCTCTTTTTTTTGAAATGCAATCGTAGCGGACTGTCATATGTCATGTTACTAAGGTATTGTATTGTATCGTAACATATTTTTATGTTATGAAATACATTGTAGTATATTGTTGTTGTAATTTTTAATCATATCAAGCTGTAAGTAATTGTAATGTAATTCTAGTATCTTTCTTAGTATCATTAGTATTGTATTTTAAGTAGCCTCGTATTTCTTTAAGCTTTCAGTATCGTATTGTAAAGTAGTGCACGTGTAAGAAGTGTAATTAGTAAGTATATTGTAAGTGTAATGTTAGTACTGTAAGTAGTGTAAGTGTTTGAAGTTGTAAATAAAATTGCTTTGATACAAAAAAAAAAAGAAAAAAAAAAGAAGAAAACCAGACTCTGCCAGGATAGCTGCATCATGCATCTTTCCCTCTGAAAATAAAAGTAATCAAATGAAGATGAATACAAGCCACAAGTGTCCAATGTTTCGAACAGGCTAGCTTTGGCCATGAGAGTACATTTGAATTCCAGTGTAACAGGTGATCACTTCATTATTCACAAGAGTGCCAGGATCTGTCTAGTTTATTACAAATTCAAAGGGGGAGTGTGATGTAGCAATTGTAGATAGAGTAGGTGTAAGATCGTAATGCCTCAAATGGTGTTAACGTTCGTTGTGTTCATAATGTGTATATCCTTTTTTGTATTGCATTGTACTACGTGTTGGAATGTGTCGCTTGTACCGTCCTGTGATTTATTCAAATAGTTTTTGGGCTGTGCATTTATTTTAAGTTTTCGCTGTGCGGATTGTAGAGTTAACATCCAAATCAAAGCATCCAGTGCAGTTTCTGGTAGAATCGCAGTCACATCTCAGCCGTTTGTAGGCAGTCCCAGCATCGCGTTACGAATGTAAGTCTCCGTTACCGTCATGAGTTTTAACTTGTACTGTTTTCGCTTTAAAGTTTGTTTTGTTCGTGTTTGTTTCAGTTTTAACCGCACAATGAGCCATAGTTAAAGATTGTTGGCAATAAAGTGTGTCTAGAATTGTCGTTGCTTGCTGGAGATGTTACGTCCTGTTGGTAGCAGGGAACTGAATGTTCATATTAATTTCTTTTTATTCAATTATTCATTTTAATGATATGCATGCTCTTAATATTTATATTGTAATTAAACAAGGTGATCTGTTGTGTATGGAGTAGCAATTATCCTCACGGCTTCCCTATTTTTTCTTACACATTTATCATCTGTTTGCTTGTTTTTAGTATCCCATTAGATTGTAATAAATCAATCAATCAATAAACAAGCTGTTAGCTGAGAAATGGAATACAAATTAGCTCATACCCACTGGGCCAAACAGATTGGCTATGAATTCATTAGGCAAACTCACAGACTGGAACCTCAGTTCATGGACTCTTTTACGTCCATTGTAAAAGTCATTGATCAGTTCCTGGACAACATAGGATTCACACTTCCACCTACAAATCTTAAAGTGTATATGACACAAAAAATATTTTCTGCTTATTTGAAAGGCCTTTCAAAATACATATTTACATTCGGCAGATCTGAACTGTAAGTGACAGAGACAAAGAATGTAAATATTTTCCTGTTGGCATGAAATGCTCGCGTGCCGCTATGGCATTAAGTTGTTCTATTGTTGTAACCACATATAAGGTTTGAGAGGTTGTAATGTATTCATCTCAGCTCTCAAACTTTCAAATTTTAATTCAAGTTAATTTCAACTTGTATGTCTGCATGGTAATCTTACATCAACTCTAGCCCCCAGAGGTTAGTGCGCCTGCATTTGGTTGGGGAATACGTTCCCATTTTTCCCACTGGGTTTTTGGGTTTTCGTATCAGGCGGTTGCACAAGCTTTACAGCCTGAGTGGTATTTACTTACAGGTGTTATTGTAACTAATGTCTTATTTGAGCTTTGTAACGATACTCGGACGGCATTAAACACTCAGGCTCACAGTTCGAGCTGCACACCCATTCCTGTGTACGAGTCATGAATATAAATAGGAAATAGAATAATGGCGTTTTTCTTTTCGAAATTTCTTTTTTCATTTTAGAGATATTAACCCATTGACTCCTGTGCCGGCCGTAACCGGCCATGCGAAAACCCACCCCCAATTTCCTCTGCCGGCCGTAACTGGCCGTAAAAAGGCACGCGAGGACAATTGCCTTTCCTACCCTCCCTGAAGACATTTTGGTTCTCCTATTGTTCTACTGTTGTTAAGGACAAATAAACCAATGAGAATGGACTTACTGAGCATATTTTTAGAGGACTTTAGGGGTCCTAGAAAGACAGCTTTTTGTCTTAAAATCACGCGCTTGAAAAGTGCAGTAATTATGGCGCATTGCGGCCCAAATGTACAAACTTCCAGGGTCTTGTTTTCATTCATAAAATGGACAAATTACTTCTTTGGCACTTAAAATGGAAAGGAAAACATAAGTAGATGTTTAGGTGGCCTCAGAATGGAAGATCAAGGGGAGTGGAGCCTTCAAACCTGTCTGGTGAATAATTTTTCCTTCCTTCAACCACAGCGAAAACAAGATGATCGGTGCGCTTTCAAGTGAATTTTGAATACAGATCGCGGATTTAAAGCAGCTGCCCAGTTCGAAGTTGAATTAAGCTTTTAGCATGATAGGCGAAGCCACGGTCGATAAGATAACTGCAAAACTTGTGGGGAAAAACTCACGCTTTCGCGTGAATAATTAAATTCGAACACGGGGTCGTGCAGGAAATCACATCTGTGAAATTTTGAACATTTTTGTGCTTTTAGATAAGTTTTTTTGCCTCATCTTGAATGAAAATGTATTGTTATTGAACTTCCTGTTAGGGGACTAGGTAGTTGCCACATCTCCAATCATCATGGCAGGCACTGTTTTGAGGATATTGAATATTCATAATGCATTGCCAGAATACAAACGAAATGCATGTAGGATCATGTGATAGGTAGGGACGAGCACCATTGTCAGTGAAATTGTTGACATCATTCAAAGGTTGCTCTTTACCAGTTTTATGTGGGGCATTGCTAAGTAAGCAACACATTTAAGTAAGGTTCTTTAGGTAGAATTTCTCAGTCCAAACTGCAACAGCAGCAGTTCAAAAGTTTGAGTTCCAGTGCCTAAATATGAAGAACTCAAGTGGTCCAAGACTTCAGGTGCTTTTGAAAGAAACTGGGGAAGGGAATGTGTTCAAAGAAATTAAAATTTCAAGGCATGGAAATGATGTTACTCAGTATAAGATTAAGAAGTCTGCTTCATCAGTTTTAGACCCAGAAACCTGACCTGGAGATTCTGAAGAGTTAGCATCCTTTTGGATATGATCAGTTTCAGCTTATTTTAAATAGGTATCGAGGGCTGTTGGAAAAAGCTGGATTTAGTGGAGTGTGTTGGCAGTGAGTTAAGAGCTTTGTGAGTCTCATCAAACACAGAACAACACCTAATATTTACTCTGCTCTCTTTTCTAAAAATAAAGAAGAGTTTTCTAACGTCTTTCTAATTGCAGAAATTGTGTTGACCTGGCCTTTGTCCACTGCAGCTTACGAGAGAGGTTTCAGTGGACTTTAAATGACCAATGACCCAGAATCATCTTTTGAGGGTCAACTTCTCATTTTCATTTGATGTTTTCAATAACATAATCAGAAGTCATTACGGAAGCCCTTTTAGCAGTTACATGTATTTCATCCAGGCTAGCAGCGTTGTTCTGTTTTGTTTTCTTGCTCATTTTATATGTCAGTGCATTTCTTGAAGCTTGGTGAAGCCATGAACAAAAAGAGATGTAAAACTGTCATAAGTAGAAAGAATTCTGAATTAAAATAAGCCACCATTATAAATAATTTTGAATTTTAATGATTGTTTAATACATTGTAGCAAATTTTCATGACCACTATCACCTATCTTCAACATAAAATTTCTTGTCGTGAGTGTCAGAATGTGGCAGCCATGACATGTTTGCATCAGTTAAATATGAAGTGGACTATTTTTACTGAGGGCGGGGGTGGAGGGGAGACAGAGAGAGACAGTGGGGGTGACATTTTGGGCTCCTAAAAACATGACTTGGGCTCCTAAATTTCAATTTTGGGAGCCCAACAGGCTCCCTGAAATTTTTCTTGGGTAGCAGCCTTGCTACTGGATCAAGAACAAGGACCTTTCCACCATTGAGGTTTTGAGCTATGAGCATGTGCTCTTTGAGTTGGTGTAGTCACCAATATTATTGGCAGAAACATTGAATTTGCACTTGGAAAACTTAAGGGAGAGGTAACCAGTGAGGGTTGAAGGGATTTTGAGAAGTTTATAAGTCAATGATGTTACCACTACATACCACTACAGATGAGGTTTAGGGTGTGAAGACAACAGCATTGGTGTTTGGGGAGGCTTCCATCATTCCATAAGGTGAATTGCAAAACTAAATTGCATCCACCTCTAGATTGAACATGCTAGATACTGCACTTGGTCTCTGGAGGCGGAACTCCATCTCAGGATTCACGTGACTGATGCAATTCTCCATGGTTTGGCAGTTATGTCCAATACTGCCAAGTAGATACTACTGGGGAAAGCAAATGGTTTTACAACTGGCAGTGTCCATCCATCTACCGCTTGAGTTTTGGTGCATATACAGTAACGGTAAAATGATTGTGGAGCAGAATAATGCAGATGATAGCACATCGAAAGAAAGAAAGAAAAAGCACAGAAGATTAAACCCAGAAGAACTGTCCTCCAAAGAAGGAAACATGTATGCAGATTGGCACACAGCTAATCCTCTGTACGAAAATAGATGGCACTGGACAATACATTGTAGGTAAATACATCAAATTAACATTCAAAAACAAACAAGATGCTGGTCAACCGTAGACTACTGAAGCAGGCTATGGTGCCCTTTAGCTGTGCTATTGGGAACTACAGTCATAAAGTTGGAAAAACAAAACTGAAAACTTCTTTGCCAAAAGAGCAACAATTAAAGTGAAAACATAAAGATCTCTGAGTAGACAATACAACAAATACAAGTAGAAATTGAGCAACAAATTACGTAGTACACATTTTCCCAGAGGAAACAAATATGGAACAAACAATATACCCTCAATTTTTCTGAGAGGGGATGACGGACATTTCAAGTTTGCTGTGGGATAAATCATATCGAGCCAGGGAAGACAAAACTAAATCCACCTCAAAAGCATGCATCAATAGCGGGAAACTTACACCAGCCCATTTTAGTGAAGGCCACTGGGGAATTTCCCGCTGAAGAGTGAATCAGATAATGATAATGTAGGTGCAGCACAGCTTAAATGCAACATAACGCGAAGACTGTACACACAGGCATGAAATTAATAGATTGTATGAGGAACAATAAACAATAAAAGATTGAAAGATCTGGCAAAAATTGGTTCATACTTTCTGATTCTGATATCAGGTCTGACACTGGCTTGCCCAATCGAAAATCATTTTGTGCTAGACACCATTTTCCGAAATCATTGTCGGGGTTTTAACTAAATTGCTATAATGGCTACATGAATGCTACCAAACATTCATCATATGCGGTGTCCAGAGGAAGACCTCATGTAGTGGCTGAAGAACTGTTTAGCATAAATATGAACATTGTTATTGTTATGTTTCCTTTTCGGTCAGCGGACTTGTTATTCACGTGCGGTCAGCGGACTTGTTATTCACGTGCGGTCAGCGGACTTGTTATTCACGTGCGGTCAGCGGACTTGTTATTCATGTGCGGTCAGCGGATTCGCACATGAGAACGTAAAGAAAACGTGGCTCGGAGATTTTACAGTGATTTGCGTTCTATATAGTGATTTAACTGTGTAATTTCCTCTTCTTTGTTGGAATATCATGGCCCAGTGATGTAAGTTTGCTTTCTATTGTATTTTGCTCGCATTTTGCTTGTATTTAGAGTATTTTTTTGTACGTTTATTCCAGTTCGAACCGCTATTTGACGCTATCAAAGTTGACGTTAAACGGGATCGCTAAATCTACGCTATTGTATTGATAGACTCTAGCTTGGAACAGTAAAGGAATGAAGCGAGTACGAACCACTGGGTAGTGAAGGTTTACTTTATTAATACCTCAGCGCCTAGGTACGCTACAGTTCGAAATCAATGCCTTTCTCATGTTTGGAATCATGTCAACGTTGGATTTGTGTTATGCCTTTGGAATTGCATTATTATTGATTGGAAACTGCCTTTTCATCGAAGTTTCCACCTTTAAACCAGATACCATTTGCTTCTACGAAGAGTAACGCTAAAATATACACATTGTTGCCGTCTGATTTATTGTTGTACACATGTCTGGAGAAGGAAATATGGATAATAGTGAACAACCTGTTGATTTGATTGCCAATCTCAAGGTACGTCGTGCGACTGCAAAGGCTGCTGTGACTAGAACCATTACTGCTATAAATAAACTGATGGCTATTGACTCAAATCATGTGTTAGTTAAAGAAAGAATGATTGAATTCAATCAATTGTTACAAGAGTTTATTACAGTCCATAATGAATATGTCCACCACTTAACTACTGATGATCAACGTTCTGAAGCTGATGAATATTGGAAGAAAGCTATAGCACCAGTTGATGAATTCAGTGATGTTGTTGGTGCTTGGATTGCAGAATTAGATGAGCTAGAGAAAGATGAACATCAGGATGAAAATAATGATGATGAGATTATTGATGAACACAACGATGATGAGAATGATTATGGACACCAAGATGAGCA
>JAHPZR010018377.1:0-26049 GCA_019787425.1 Platygyra sinensis | reverse complement strand
CAGTCAGGTGGCCCAGGTTCAACTTGTGCTGTGAACAATTTTTTTTTTTGTCTTTTTTCATTTAAAGACTTGTTTTTTTGTAAGTATCGTTTTATTAGACAAACTAAACAGTGAAAACAATAGTTATTTCGCGAAAAATTAGTAAACACTTGTTTGTCTCTTAGTTCTCGTACATTCTTTCTAAATTTTTGAACAAAAAATGAAAGTTCTTGAATAGTTCTGAAATTTGGGAGGTATACTTTTTGTGATACTAAGAGTATTGCTGTAACAAAACTTTTGAACACTGGAGGAATCTGGTGTGTGTTTCAACGAAGAAAAGCTAGGAGACTTGTAGTGCAATTGTGATGCATTATTACGTTCAAAATACAAGAAGTCATCACAGGTAGCTGTGGTGGTCAAGTGGAGATCGTGCTGTTGTGG
This sequence comes from Platygyra sinensis, assembly GCA_019787425.1. NCBI lineage: Eukaryota > Metazoa > Cnidaria > Anthozoa > Scleractinia > Merulinidae > Platygyra > Platygyra sinensis. The sequence goes on along the minus strand of JAHPZR010018377.1, from coordinate 25,629 downwards.
CAGTTTGGTGGTCAGGGTTCAACCTGTGCTGTGAACAATTTTTTTTTCTCTTTTTCCATTTAAAGACTTGTTTTTTTGTAAGTATGGTTTTATTAGACAAACGATAGTTATTTTGTGGAAAATTAGTAAAGAGCTCTTTGGGAGTTAGTTGACATAGATTTTCTGGAAATTTTGCAACGAAAGAAAACCTATGAGAGTTGTAGTTCAATTCTAATGCTTTATTACGAGGAAAATACAGTAGAAAATCAGGACTAGTTCTGGTGGTCAAGTGGAGATCATGATGTTGTGGCAGTCTGGTGGCCCGGGTTCAACTTGCACTGTGATCAACTTCTTTTTTTCGTTTTTATAGTTTTTTTTTTGCAAGTATCCTTTTATCAGACAAACGAAATACTGAAACGTATAGTTATTTTGTCAAAAATTACTAAACTGGTTTTTCTGACTTAGTGCACACGTTGTAAAGCATAAACAGAAATGTTTTCGGATTGTACTATGAGAATTGTACTATGAATATTGTGAGCGACCAGCTGTACTTCGATGGTCGTAGTGGTTTTGCGATATTTTTGTTTACTTATGTTTACTTTAGTTTGTTTTTGATATTTTGTTCTTGTTCTTTGTAGATTTTTGCGTATCTGGAGCGATTTTGGTCACGAAAAGGTCGTTTGATCAAAAGTTAGAACTAGTTTTACTGTGTTGTTTACAGTTACAACATGTGCTATGTTGAACAATAGTAAGTTCGTGTTTTAATGTGTCCATCTTTGTTGTATTGTATCGGTCTTTTCAATAAGTCTTTAGTGTTATTTTCAAGTTGCGTCAAAGCGAAAAGGACTTGTCTAACTGTTGGTAAGGTTTTCAGGAGTTTTTGGTGCGTAACTTGCGAGATATAATTTTCTTTTTCTGATGGTTGAACAGTTTAAGAATGATCGAGTAATCCACGCAAAAAATCGCGTATAGCGTGGGATGTTAGCGAAGGAAATATGCTGTTTTCAAGTAGTATTTGTGTTAAATAGTTTGCATTGAACGACAGAGTGGAAATTAACAATACAGTTATATTGGAGTTAGTGTTGAAATATAGCATTTGGTTCAATATCCGAGTGAAACTCGACAGTCACTATTTGTATCACTTGTTTGCGTGTGTAATGCGTGTACTGTGTCTTTTATTTCGTTATTTTTACTAAGAGAATTTTTGTGGTTCTTTGACATCGTGTTGGTTCCTAATTATAGAAGCAAAGGAGAGAACTTCCATTTAAAAAAAAAAGAAAAAAGTTAAAAGTTAAAGACTTTTGACAACGAAAAGGAAAAAATGTTGTGCAGTGCGATTATTGAACTCGGGCCGCTTTCTTGGCAAGTAAAAAGCAATGTACTGAGCCAATTAAGCTATAGTTAAGAGTACATAAAAAATTAAGCTGTTCATCTTTTTTTAAGTACACTTGAAAATTAAAGATTGTCCGTTGTCCAACAGTTTGATCTCTTGAGGTAGAAAAATTGTTTTTTTTCGTAACATTTATCGTTTTCGTGCATTGTTGGAATGAAATTAGAAAAAAAAGATGCAGAAAAATATCTTTGGGCATTTTTTCGAGGACTGTTTTGACGTGTGGGTATGAAGAAGTAGTCGGGAGGAATGTAGAGAATTTCTTTTTTCACATCTTTTGTTTTTTCGAAAGAATGTACAGAATTTTGTTTTTCGGACGTTTTCTTGGTGGTTTTCTTTGATTTGTCCTTGACCTCGAGGTGTTACATTTTTAGGTATAAAAAGAAAAACGAGGTGTTTTCTGTCCTGTTTTCCTCGATTTGAATGTCGTGGAAGGTTATAGACTACTTGTCTGCTGATCTGGAAAAGCGTTTGAGCTTGTTTGTCAAAGTGTTGGTAAGTCTCACGTTATTGATGAATGTGTAGTTGGCAATGCTAGTCAATGTTTGCTTGACGCTAAGTGGTTTAGAAGCAGGAGGTTAAAAAGATTCCTTTGGTTTTCAGGTTGCTGTTATTTGCTATCTCGCTGCTCCGTTTGAATTCAGTGTTTGGCATATTTTTATACTATTTGGTAAGTATTGTGTTACTACCGAATGTTTAGTTGGACAATGTCAGTGTCTCTTGTGTTCTAATGAAATGATTTCTGTCTACAAACTTAACAAGGGTTTTTTGATTTGCAGTTTGCTGCTGTTTGCTGGTGACAGTTTTCAAGTTTAAGCTGAGCAGATATCTTGATATTCTTCGGTAAGTATGCGTTGATTTAGCTAGCTGTATTTTGCAATGTGAGTCACTGTTTTATTGAGGTTAAGTAGTTTACGAGTACGAAGTTAATAAGGTTTCTTTGCTTTCTAGGTTGACTTTATTTGGTCAAGTTTGTTCGACTCATCAGTATCATCTGTTTTTGGTAAGTATAGTACGATTAAGCAATGTCTAGTTTGGACTTTTAGTGAATAGTTTGTTGAAATTTATTGAGTTTCGTTTTCACCGCTGTATTTTATTTCCAATTATCTCAAATTCAATTGAAGTTATGATTTTCTGAAAGGTATGCACTATGTTGTGAGATTTGTATTTACTGCCAAAATTACTGAGGTTTGTTTTTACGACCGCCAAATTCAAACTACCGTTTGACGCAACATTACTATAAAACCAACGTTGTTGTAGCTTCTTTAATTAGCATTTCAACGCTGCATTACATGTGCAATTTGATTGAACTAAACGGTAGTTGTGAATTTTATAGACATTTTGTAGTGATATGCGCGAGTTAGAATTTGTAACTTAATAAACAGTTAGCGATTTACGGCACGACGCGAAAAATTCTGTTCGCACTCGTTCGCAAGCGAAGACATGTAGTCTGATAGCTTGTTAATTTAGCTTTCCAACGGTGTGTTTCGTTTTAAAATCCGTTAACAGATAGCCAAGATAAAAATTTTTCAAGTTGGAAGAATAACAGTGCGCAACAAATGGAAACGAAACGCACGACTTGTTTACATTTTTACGGCAACTGGATAAAATTCACACTGTCAGAGGAGAACAACAAGAAATATATTGTCTTGTAGGAAATTTTGTTAGCTTTCCAGCTGTGTATTGCATTTGGAATGAAATGAAATGAAACTGGAATTATGATTTTTTTAAGTGTATGCACTATATTGCAAGATTTGGATTTAATTGGAAAATCAATGACCTTGTTTTCTGCGGCGTACAAATAAAAATTAGGAGTTAATCGAAGATTACGATAAAGTAAATAGTCTTGTAGGTCGTTTAATGAGCTTTTTAACGCTGTATCACATGTCGAATTTGATTCAAGTAAACGGCAGTTGTGAATTTTACAAACATTTTATAGTAATATGCCCGAGTTAGAATTTGTAATTTAATAAATACTTAGGGATTTACGGCACGACGCGAAAAATTCTGTTAGCACTCGTTCGGAAGCAAATATTTGTGGTGTGACAGCTTGTTAATTTTGCTTTCCAAGGGTGTGTTTCGTTTTAAAATCGGTTAAAAGATAGCCGAGATAAAAATTTTTCAACTTGGAGGAATAGCAGTGCGCGAAAAATCGAAAGTAAACGCACACGTTGTTTACATTTTTACGGCAAGTGAATAAAATTCACACTGTGAGAGGAGAACAACAAGAAATATACCGTCTTATAGGAAATTTTGTTAGCTTTCTAGCTATGTATTGCATTTGGAATGAAATGAAATGAAACTGGAGTTATGATTTTTTTAAGTGTATGCACTATATTGCAAGATTTGCATTTAATTGGAAAATGAGTGACGTTGCTTTCTACGGGGTACAGATAAAAAGCAGCAGTTAATCCAAGATTACGATAAAGTCAATAGTCTTGTAGCTCGTTTAATGAACTTTGTAACGGTCTATCACATGTGCAATTTGATTGAAGTAAATGGCAATAGTGAATTTTATAAACATTTTGTTCTCATATGCTCGACTTAGAATTTGTAAGTTAATAAAGACTAAGCGATTTACGGCACGACGCGACGCGAACAGTTCTGTTCGCGCTCATTCGCAAGCAAACAGATGTAGTCTGATACCTTGTTAATTTAGGTTTCCAACGCTGTGTTTCATTGTTAGATCAGTTAAGACAAACAGGACATAAACATTTTTGCAGTTGGAGGAACAACACTTAGCATCAAATGGAAACCAAACGCACAAGTTCTTTACATTTTTACGGCAAGTGAATAAAATTGACACTGTGAAAAGACAACAACAAGAAATAGAATGTGTTATACGAAATTTTGTCACCTTTCTAACGGTGTATTGCATTTGCAATGAAATTAAATCAAACTGCAGTTATGATTTTTTCAAGTGTACGCAGTCTATTCGGATATTTCAATATCAAGAACGTCACGGACTGTTTGTTAATTGGATTAACCGCAAGAGCGTTTTTTCCTATAGATTCTCTGTGAATTTTCGGACGAAAAATGAAAGTTGTTGAATAGGTCTCAAAGTTTGCAGGTATACTTTTTGAGATACTGGGACTATTGCTGTAGCAAAAGTTTTCAACACTGGAGCAATCTGATGTGTGTTTTAGCGAAGAAAAGCTAGGACACTTGTAGTGCAATTGTGATGCTTTATTTCGTTCAAAGTACAGTGGGATATCAGAGGTAGTTGTCTTGGTCAAGTGGAGATCGTGCTGTTGTGGCAGCCTGGTGCCCCGGGTTCAACTTGCGCTGTGAACAACTCATTTTTCTTTTTTTTTCCTTTTTATACTTTTTTTATGGAACTATCGTTTTATCAGACAAACGAAACCGTGAAAACCAAAGTTATGGTGTATGACATCTGCTATTTCATTGAAGTAAAAAGCAGTAGTGAAGTTTCTAAGCATTTTATAGTGGTATACGTGACTTGCTATTTCTAACTTGATTACGACTTGGGGATTTACAGCAGGAGACGAAAAATTCTGTTGGCGCTTGTTCGCAAGCAAACAGATGTAGTCTGATACCTTGTTAATTTAGCTTTCAAACGCCGTGTTTCGTTGTAAAATCAGTTGAGACAAATAGGACATAAACATTTTTGAAGTTGGAGGAACAACACTTAGCGTCAAATCGAAACCAAACGCACAAGTTGTTTACATTTTTACAGCAAGTGAATAAAATTGACACTGTGAAAAGACTACAACAAGAAATACAATCTGTTATACTGAATTTTCTCACCTTTCTAACGGTGTATTGCATTTGCAATGAAATTAAATCAAACTGGAGTTATGATTTTTTCAACTCTCTGGATTGTACTCGCACATTTTAATATCAACAACGCGACAGACTGTTTGTTAATTGGATTAACCACGCGTGCAGACGACAGTGTCATCTGCGGTTTTCATGGCTGCGTAACATGCACTGATGAGCACATTTCCGCTGGGAAATTCGATTGTCTTTTTGTCAACTAGGTTTTCTGTTGATAATGTGAAAGAAGTAAGGGGACGAAAGTCAAAGTGCAGTTAAAAAAATATTATTCAACTGACATATCAAAATAGATCCACTAACAGTCTTTTTTCCACTTTGTTGTAGAAAACTTCTTCATCAAGCGTCAAATTGTAAGTAGTTATTACAATAATAAATAATGAATATGTTCTAGTACGCTTTTGGCCCAGAATGCAAATGATTACTTTAAGTAGAGTGAAATATTGAAAGTGACAAACATTCAAAGAAAACAAAAGGTTTTAATCGACAATAATGAAAATTGGAGAAAAACAATCTTGAAAACAAATATATGAAATAGTCTAAACAAGTAACAAACAGTTAATATTCAGTCTTTGAAAACATTTGTCGATAAATGGACGTAACTGCAAATGATGTTACAATTGATTTACAAAAGAAACACTACACTAAATACGTTCATCTTTGTGTCATTATTTCAAAAACTTAAGCTTTCATTTTCTTGACTAATAGATGACAAAGTGGACGGAGATTTTATCATTGAATTTTTGGGCTAGAAGAGTATGGAAATATTTAACTAGAGATGTAGATAGAGCAAATAGAATTGAACGTCTGCAAGAAGAAATTGCAAGTCGCGCGGAAACAATAGCAAGCAAAAAGTGCGAGTTCACAAATAGTTTAGGCAATAAGCAACAGGGACCGGAAGCATCAACTAGCTATTTCGAACAAGAAGCACAAGACTTGGAATTTTGGATGGTACATTCCAGCTGGACATATTGCGAGAAGTGTAATCAGCTGTACACTACGAAGATGATGCCGAATTTTTCCAAACGTCCAGAAGTGAAAACTTACAAGACGTGTACTTGCGAGAAGAACAGGTATGTTGTACCGAAATTTCAAGATGTTCCGGAGAAGCTACGAAATCTTTCGGAGAATGAGGTAAGAGCATTAAGACCGTTGGACATCCACACTGGTGACTATGAGAGACACAAACATGGATACAGAAGAAAAGGTGGAATGTTCCGATTAACTTGGAGTGAAAAGTCAGTTGAAGAAAAAATTGAAGAACTTGGTGCGCATAGCAAAAGAAGATGCCAGAAGGCCTATTCGTACTTGATGAACAGTTGTCAAAGTAGTTACTCGGATTTCATCAAGAAGAGAGAAGAAGAAGTTGGAAAAGAGAGATTCAATTTGTACGATTACAGACAGCGTACTGGAGTTGAATGTTGCATCTGGCCTCAGTTGTATCCCTTCAAGTCATGGTGTGAAACTATACTAGATGGAAGAGAATCCCGTTTGAGCAGCAATTTCTCTTACATGACTAAGGTGATGTCGGAAATAGCAGATTATGGTCTTATGCACGAAGTTCTTCACTTTCATTACGACCTGTGGTTGTGGCAGACTGTTAGCGGAGCAATATCACAAGGTAAGAAAATGAAATGCAGTCCTAATAAAGCATTGGAAAGCAAGACATTCTCGAGTGAATACTGGAGATGGCAACATCGCTATTTGATGGATGCAGTCAAGCAGTTTGGACACCCTGACTTGTTCATCACCATATCTCCGTTTGAATGGACCTTTCCACAACCTCTGTGGCTGCAGAAATTAAGAGAAGACACTGGTCATGGCCCCACTAATTTGTCTGCGTTTGAAACAGTGCATATCATGAATGTCCTAGAGCGAGTAGTTCGTGGATATCTAACCGGTTCTAACAGTAATCGATGGAGTACTCAAGTCTTTAACTACGACTACAAAAGGGATAAGAAGAACGTCAAGACTTACTTTTATTGATTTGAATTCCAGGATCGAGGTACAGTTCATCTGCATATGCTAGTATGGCTTACAGATATGACCAAGATGAAATTGAACGTCTTCAGAGCAGATGTGCCATGGCAAAAGCCAGACTTGGCGTACCTAGCAAGTGATCTGCAAAAATCAAACAGTTCTGCTTTACGCTTGAAGACAACAGCCACTGAAGTAACTAGTGACCAAGGAACGGCAAGTTTATCTTTTTATCATCCAGCAGATGCTTTTGAACTAAATCTACGCGCATACATCTCTACGTTACTGCCATCTTTGAAATGCAGAATGGATGTGCAATCATCAGACTGCAGAGGCATGATTCTCAAGTATGTAGCAAGCTACGTATCAAAGTGGCATGATGCGTACAGCAACGACGCGCTATTCTCCTTGCACGTAGGACCTTACCAAGCAGCCTATCGCCATTTGAGAGCTTTGAGACCTCTTGAACCAGAAATGTGGATGTCCCTGAGCAGTCAAAAGATAGCCTGGACAAACTCAAGAACGAAGTCAATCACAGTCCCAACCCGTGGAACAGAAGTTACCAAAGTGTACAGAGGCTATCTGGAGAGACCTAAAACACAAGAAGCGCTTAGTTTCCTCAATTGGCTACGCTTGTACGATGGAAACAAGACACCTGCTAAGCTTTACAAACAAGGTACGACTACACTAGTTGGAACGAAGATGCGAAGTGTATTTGCAGACGACTTCTTCCATCAGTACAACGTGTTGCACATTGCTCACCGAAAGCCAGAGGATCTATATCATCCGGATGATGACAGCTTACCTGCTCCTATAAAATGCTTTGCAGCAGCTTGGCTGCTTTCTCCAGATCTGTGGAACGATTGTGAAAGAGTTAGAGAATACTTTTCTTTACACGGAAACAAAGACGAATAGGTGATGAACGTTGTCCAACATGTCCGCAGTCGGATCGACTTCATCCACTTGTGGCAAAGAAGAGTCGTAGGAGCTATAGGAGAGTATCAACAAGAAATTGAAGAACTTATGCAATCGAGTCCAGAACAGCAGAGAATTCTTGCAATGATCAGACAGGCCATGGAAGATCGTAAACAGTGTTATGAAGATGTTCCTGAAAGACAACAAGGACATATCTTGGACTCAGATAGTTCTGATGAGATACTAGAGGAACATGTGGAGCCAGCAAATGATTACTCAGCATCTGCACAAGATTGGAAGAAGTTCATCTTGATAAATGGAAAACCCGGAACAGGTAAGACATATGCTGTTTGCAAAGCCATGACCATTACATTGGAACAGGAGTACAATGTAAAACTAGCTGCTCCTACTGGATTTCTGGCCTGCACATATCGTGGTAAATTCACAGAAGACAATTTCTTTGCTGACACAGTACACGCTCTGTTCAAATACCCTGTTGATCCTGTGGACAGACCTCGCATAAACTGGCAACTGGTAAATGCTGACTTGCTCATAATAGATGAAATTTCCATGGTACCACTGAAGATCTTTCAACACATCATGAACACCATACAGCAATTGTACATAAGACCAGTAGTAGTACTATGCGGCGACAGTCAACAGCAACAACCAATTGAGACAGTAGACGGAAAAGTTCAACCTGGTACCAGCATCTTAGACCATAAAGAGTTCTATAGCGTCTGCAACAGAGTGAACTTTGTAACTCAACATCGATGTCAAGATCCAGACTATGCAGCAATTCTTGATACATTACGATATTACAAGCCTAACCAACGTTTACTAGATCGCCTAGAGGCAGGTAGGATAATGTTTGATAAAAGTGACATCTCGGACAAGGACATCAGAAAAGTCCTACTAGATCAACCAGAAGCCAAGGTATTGACAGTGTCTTCCAAGTCCACAAATAGGGTGAACAAAATGGCTTTGACGATGTTTGAGACAGAAGCGTACTTTGGGGAAGTGACTTACGACAGCGATCTTCTAAAAGCGCCCTTGTACAGAGGATTAAAGGTGATCATTACTCAAAATAGGGACAAAGAAAACGGAGTAGTAAATGGTCAGTCAGCAACTGTACTGTATCGAGAAAGTGCTTCTATCTTTCTACTACATCCTAAAGGATACATTTGTTGCATATATCCTGTCACACTTGTGGATCAAGATGGCAATCGAAGAACTGTTTATCCGTTTACTCCCGCATATTCGAGCACCATCACGAAGATTCAAGGTCAAAACATGCAAAAAATCATCCTTTGGCTAGATTGCAAAAAAGTACCGAAGGGAGGCGCATATGTAGCATTATCTCGCATAGGTAAACATGACGATTTGCTTTTTATGCATAAAACCTCCGTCCAGCAATATTTGCCAGTAGAGCTAGATCCAACCGAGTAAAGTAGTAGTCACAACTGATCAAATTTTTTCTTTGACATCACAGATGTCATCTCACGGTAAGTCTAGTTACGCTGGTAAGACGCAGAGCGCTGGGGTCAGCTGGTTCAACCATGTCAGCCGTAAATTCATGATTCCTTATGGTATTAAAAAAAGGGATGATTATTTTGAAGAGAAGGAGCTGCTTGGCATAATGAAACCTAATACATGCGAATTGCTGTGCAGACCGTCAATAGGTATGTCAGAGTTCGGAGAGGCGCTGGAAATGTGTCCACCTTTGATCAAAAGCTTGCGCAGACAAATCGATCTGGATGACGTGATAGATCATCTTGAAGACGTCAAGGAGCTTTCTGAAATGTTTAATAACCGTAGAAACTCTCCTCAAGCGCCTACAGAGTCTGACTTAAAACGTCTGATAAGGTTCATGATTGAGCCGAATGACAGGATGGAAGACATGCTGACCAGAACAGAAGAGATGGCTTTGTACTTGTACACGACCATCAATAACATTCGACAACTACAGGTGCTGATGATGAATCCGGAAGAGTTTGCGTCCATATCTCAGCATGAACAAGGCAAAGATGGACAGTTCAAAAGGAACCCCACTCTAGAAGGGATGCTCGCATATCTAAAACAAGAAATATTTGGCACTCACATAAGAAGACGAGATGTGCGGTCGAGGCAACGTTTACTTGAACAACTAGACGAATCTAGTAGAAAAAGAAGATCAAGTGAACATACTGAAGAGCAACCTCGTTCTAAGAGTAGAAGAAGATCTCCGTCAGTTTCTTATAGTTCTGAAGAGCAACATAGACAACGTAGGTCAAAGTCAAGAGGTAAGTCAGCCAGAAAAACTCTGAGAACAGGTTACACCAGTGATCACCAGTCGAACAGAACAAAAACAGCCCAACTATTACGTACCTCAAGTTCAGAAAACCAAGCAGGAACGACCACTAAGAAAAGTTCTCGAACGAGGGACACTACAAAGAGACAAAGGCGACCTAAGAGAAGCAGTAAAACTGACGTATCTCACTCTGAACAAGAACGTGGAGAAATCGATATCCAAGAAAGGAGAAAAAGTGGAAAAAGAAAAACAAGGAATGTGTCTCCCTATGATGCAGAATTACAGTTTCCTGTTAGACTTACGTCCGCTAAGGAAACAAAAACAGCAAAATCTCAAAGAAGGTTCCAAAGCAGTCTTCCTCAGACTTCTACCCCGTAAAGTGAACACCAGGTCTATGAAGGACGAGTCACAAGAAGTAGAACTGCGGCCACAGCAGGAAGAGAGAGAGTATCCAAATACTTTCGGGAGCTTCAAGAGCAATCAGAAGAAGAAAGCCAACAATCTTCGTGCTTCAAGGAGCGTAAAAACAGCACATCAAGGTTGGAGAAACAGACCAGACAACGATCACCAGAAAGATCGCAATCGACAGAATCTTCAGAGAGTGAGAACACCAAAACACAAATGGAAATGCCGCTCAGTTCTGCCAGATCGGAAAGAAGTAAACAGACTCCTGTGAAAGCAAAGAATCCGCCTAAAGCGACAACGAGCAGCAAAAAGCAGCCAGTGAGAGAAGTCCGTAGCAAAAAAGTAGTTCAACTGATCTCACAATCTTCTGGTACGGACGCGGAAGACAATGAGACGCTCGCAACTCTTCGGAAAAAGAAGAGATACCAGAAAACTATGAAACGTGCTGCTCAAAAGAAAGACAGCGACAACGAGGTAAACAAAGACAGTTGCGAGGAAGTTAATCCTCTGTCAGACCAAGAACTCTTCGTCACTCAGAAAATGTCAACTGTGGAGCCTTCACAGATTAGTGCAACACAGCACTCAGATCCTGACAGAGACGATATGTGGCAAAGCAATGAAGAACAAGAGTAAATTTGAAAACTTGATAGAATAGAATTTTAACATAGCAGTAGCAAGCTATGCAAGACGTTCGCTCTCCCGGAATAACAGGTTGAGAGGTACGAACGGAGACTACAGTATTAAAATAATGTCTGATGGTGACTTTTCCTATTGTCCTAGAATGATGGCCGAACCAGACAACGGTAAGTTGCAAAAGCTATTTCTTCCGCTGTGAATGGTGAGTAAAAAATTTCCTTTCACTTAGATTTCAAATGGACTTATTCGAAGATGCCAGGGAAGACATAGAACATCTACCAGAACCTGAAGTTCGAGTACAGCATACTCCTCCAAATTCACCAGTCCGGCAACCAGAAATACCTGTTGAGCCTCAAAATCCAGCACCTATAGAGAATCAAGGTTTACACAACCAAGACAATGTACCTCCAAACAGACGTGCACGTGCACGAAATCAGTCAAGGTCTAGATCACGGTCACCTCCCTACAATCCACATCAGAACAGTAAGTATACTGTTATATGCTACTAAGAAAATCCAAAGCATGCAAAAAAATAAACATGTCAACATTTGGCTTTTCCAGAAAGATGTTACAACTGTGGAAAGAAAGGGCACATTCGAAGGCAATGTCGAGAAAGAAGAACAAGACACAGAGAAAGGCCGATAATTAATAACTTCATTTTTAAAGGCAAGGTGTACAGAGCCCAGTTTGGAAAATAGTCATCATGTTTCCTAAAAAAGTGTAAATAAAAACATGCTGTCAAGTCGACATTGTCTGCAGTACTGCTTATGGAATGAAGCCCAGCCACAATGAGTCGAGGTGGTCCCTCGATGATACCCATCGAGTGATTAGTTACAGTGAGCTGACTGCTGCAAAAAGCAAATAATATTTCATTTTCCACTAAACGATAATGATGACAAAACTAGAAATCTTTTCACTCAATTGACTTAGTCTTGACAACACTTCATAGAAAAAAGGGCAGCAAGAACTACGGAAAATCTTCCTTTAATGATAGCACGCAACCCATTAGATATAGATAGCTCAACATCATGAAAATCCTATGACATTTAATTTTGAAGTGACTGGCAGCTTACTGTATCTTTTCATGACAGTTAATACTGCATTTGCAGGCAGGGGGACTGGAGAAACCTATTCCATACTAGTGCTTCAATGACTAGTTTCATTTGAGATAATTAACTCGTGAGATAATATATTTCCATTCAACAGTTCCTCGGTCTAGGTGAAACCATAGTGACAATGAAGAAGATGACACATTTGACGGGATGACAAATGTTTTTGTTAGTAATAGAAACAGTTTATCTCTGTACAATACGAAATAAAATAAATTATGTACCAACAAAGTCTTTGTGCATTTAGTGTCTATTACTCTTACAAGCTACAATTTGCAACAAGTCACAAATCAAGTGTAGCAAAAAGAAGACAAACACTGCCATGGAAACATTGGCCAAACAAACAATAATGCCCAAAAAAAATGAGAAACTCAAGTGTAGCTTTGATCCTCAACTAGACATCATCAGGTCATAACAGAGTCGTCAACTCAGTTCAATTTGCGGTGTCCACCACTTTTCTGTTTTGTTCTTTTCTGCTCATCATACTTGTACAAATTGCAAGTACCATTTCAAAAGATACAGAAAAGAGTAAAAACCAAAGTTATTTAGGAAAAAATAAGTCCACAACCTTTTGCAACTTAGCACAGAACAACAGCAAAAAGAAGAGCAACATTGTCATGGAAAGGCTAGCCAAACCAACAATAGTACCAACTAAATGAGAAAGTCAAGTCTAGCTTTGATCGTCAACTGGACATCATGACAGCTTGACAGTCCGGTGAACCAGGTTCAACTTCCACTGTGCGCCACTTTTCCATTCTCTTTTTTTCCGCTCATTATAGTTCTAGAAATTCGAAGTGCTATTTTAGAAGATGGAGCAAGGGCTGGAAACCAAAGTTATTTAGCAAAAAATAACTGCAGAACCTTCTGCAACTTAGTCCACCACTTCCACAGAATAACAGCAAAAACGAGAGCAACATTGTCATCGAAAAGCTGGCCAAACAAACAATACTGCCAACAAAATCAGAAACTCACAGGTAGCTTTGATGGTCAAATGGACATCATGATGGCACAACAGTCCGCTGAACCGGGTTCAACTTGCACTGTGGACCACTTTTCTATTCTCTTTTTTAACGCTTATTATACTTGTAGAAATTCAAAGAAGCATTTTAGAAGATGGACAAAACAGTAAAAACCAAAGTTATTTAGTGAAAAATAAGTCCACAACCTTTTGCCAGTTAGTTCACAGGTTCTGCAGAATAACAGCAAAAACCAGACCAACTAGTCTGATACCCTGTTAATTTAGCTTTCCAACTGTCTGTTTCGTTCTAAAATCAGTTAAAACAAAGACGAGATAAACATTTTTCAAGTTCGAGGAACAACACTTAGTGTAAAATTGTAGTCTTGTAGTGCAATTGTTATGCTTTATTTCGTTCAAAGTACAGTGGGATATCAGAGGTAGCTGTGTTGGTCAAGTGGAGATAGTGCTGTTGTGGCAGTCTGATGGCCCGGGTTCAACTTGCCCTGTCAACAATTTCTTTTTTTTCCTTTTTATACGAAAAATTCTGTTGGCGCTTGTTGGCAAGCAAACAGATGTAGTGTGATACGCTGTTAATTTAGCTTTCCAACGCTGTGTTTCGTTGTAAAATCAGTTGAGACAAATAGGACATAAACATTTTTGAAGTTGGAGCAACAAGACTTAGCGTCATATTGAAACCAAACGCACAAGTTGTTTACATTTTTACAGCAACTGAATAAAATTAAGACTGTTGGTCTGTTGCCGTGGAAAGGCTGGCCAGACAAACAATACTGCTAACAAGATCACAAACCCACAGCTAGCTTTCATGGTCAAGTGAAGATCATCAGGGCATCAGACTCCAGTAAAGCGGGTTCAACTTGTGCTGTGCACTACTTTTCTATTCTTCTTTTTTGTGCTTACTATACTTGTAGAAATTCCAAGTAGCACTAGGCAAGACAGAAAAAACGGTAAAAAGGAAACTTATTTTCCCAAAAATAAGTGCAACTTAGTACACAGCTTCTACAGAATAACAGGAAAAAGCAGAGCAACATTGTCGTGGAAAGGCTGGCCAAACAAACAATAGTGCTAACAAAATGACAAAGTCATAGGTAGCTTTCATGGTCAACTGGAGATCATGATGGCATGAGAGTCTGCTGAACCGGGTTCAACTTGTGCTCTGCACAACTTTTCTATTCTGTTTTTTTCTGCTTATTATACTTGTACAAATTCCAAGTAGCATTTTAAAAGATAGAGAAAAGAGTAAAAAGCAAAGTTATTTGGCAAAAAATCAGTCGACAACCTTTTGCCACTTAGTACACGGCTTCTACAGAATAACAGCAAAAACGAGAAGAACATTGCCATGGAAACCCTGACCAAACAAACAATAAGGTGAAGAAAATGACAAAATCACAGGTAGCTTTGGTGGTCAAGTGGAGATCATCAGCGTATCATAATCCGGTGAACTGGGTTCAAGTTGTACTCTACACCAGTTTTCTATTCTCTTTTTCTCTAGTTATTATACTTGTAGAAACTGCAACTAGCGTTTTAGAAGATAGACAGAACACTAAAAAGTAAATTTATTTACCGAAAAACAAGTAGACAACCTTTTGCTACTTAGTCTACCGTTTGCACAGAATAACACGGAATAACAAGTCAAGTAGCTACACTCGCATTAAAACAACAAATCAGAATTATCTTTGATAATCAACTACATATCATAATACCAAGATAGTCTGCTGAACATGAAAGCTAGCTGTGGGTTTGTGATCTTGTTAGCAGTATTGTTTGTCTGGCCAGCCTTTCCACGGCAACAGACCAACAGTCTTAATTTTATTCAGTTGCTGTAAAAATGTAAACAACTTGTGCGTTTGGTTTCAATATGACGCTAAGTCTTGTTGCTCCAACTTCAAAAATGTTTATGTCCTATTTGTCTCAACTGATTTTACAACGAAACACAGCGTTGGAAAGCTAAATTAACAGCGTATCACACTACATCTGTTTGCTTGCCAACAAGCGCCAACAGAATTTTTCGTATAAAAAGGAAAAAAAAGAAATTGTTGACAGGGCAAGTTGAACCCGGGCCATCAGACTGCCACAACAGCACTATCTCCACTTGACCAACACAGCTACCTCTGATATCCCACTGTACTTTGAACGAAATAAAGCATAACAATTGCACTACAAGACTACAATTTTACACTAAGTGTTGTTCCTCGAACTTGAAAAATGTTTATCTCGTCTTTGTTTTAACTGATTTTAGAACGAAACAGACAGTTGGAAAGCTAAATTAACAGGGTATCAGACTAGTTGGTCTGGTTTTTGCTGTTATTCTGCAGAACCTGTGAACTAACTGGCAAAAGGTTGTGGACTTATTTTTCACTAAATAACTTTGGTTTTTACTGTTTTGTCCATCTTCTAAAATGCTTCTTTGAATTTCTACAAGTATAATAAGCGTTAAAAAAGAGAATAGAAAAGTGGTCCACAGTGCAAGTTGAACCCGGTTCAGCGGACTGTTGTGCCATCATGATGTCCATTTGACCATCAAAGCTACCTGTGAGTTTCTGATTTTGTTGGCAGTATTGTTTGTTTGGCCAGCTTTTCGATGACAATGTTGCTCTCGTTTTTGCTGTTATTCTGTGGAAGTGGTGGACTAAGTTGCAGAAGGTTCTGCAGTTATTTTTTGCTAAATAACTTTGGTTTCCAGCCCTTGCTCCATCTTCTAAAATAGCACTTCGAATTTCTAGAACTATAATGAGCGGAAAAAAAGAGAATGGAAAAGTGGCGCACAGTGGAAGTTGAACCTGGTTCACCGGACTGTCAAGCTGTCATGATGTCCAGTTGACGATCAAAGCTAGACTTGACTTTCTCATTTAGTTGGTACTATTGTTGGTTTGGCTAGCCTTTCCATGACAATGTTGCTCTTCTTTTTGCTGTTGTTCTGTGCTAAGTTGCAAAAGGTTGTGGACTTATTTTTTCCTAAATAACTTTGGTTTTTACTCTTTTCTGTATCTTTTGAAATGGTACTTGCAATTTGTACAAGTATGATGAGCAGAAAAGAACAAAACAGAAAAGTGGTGGACACCGCAAATTGAACTGAGTTGACGACTCTGTTATGACCTGATGATGTCTAGTTGAGGATCAAAGCTACACTTGAGTTTCTCATTTTTTTTGGGCATTATTGTTTGTTTGGCCAATGTTTCCATGGCAGTGTTTGTCTTCTTTTTGCTACACTTGATTTGTGACTTGTTGCAAATTGTAGCTTGTAAGAGTAATAGACACTAAATGCACAAAGACTTTGTTGGTACATAATTTATTTTATTTCGTATTGTACAGAGATAAACTGTTTCTATTACTAACAAAAACATTTGTCATCCCGTCAAATGTGTCATCTTCTTCATTGTCACTATGGTTTCACCTAGACCGAGGAACTGTTGAATGGAAATATATTATCTCACGAGTTAATTATCTCAAATGAAACTAGTCATTGAAGCACTAGTATGGAATAGGTTTCTCCAGTCCCCCTGCCTGCAAATGCAGTATTAACTGTCATGAAAAGATACAGTAAGCTGCCAGTCACTTCAAAATTAAATGTCATAGGATTTTCATGATGTTGAGCTATCTATATCTAATGGGTTGCGTGCTATCATTAAAGGAAGATTTTCCGTAGTTCTTGCTGCCCTTTTTTCTATGAAGTGTTGTCAAGACTAAGTCAATTGAGTGAAAAGATTTCTAGTTTTGTCATCATTATCGTTTAGTGGAAAATGAAATATTATTTGCTTTTTGCAGCAGTCAGCTCACTGTAACTAATCACTCGATGGGTATCATCGAGGGACCACCTCGACTCATTGTGGCTGGGCTTCATTCCATAAGCAGTACTGCAGACAATGTCGACTTGACAGCATGTTTTTATTTACACTTTTTTAGGAAACATGATGACTATTTTCCAAACTGGGCTCTGTACACCTTGCCTTTAAAAATGAAGTTATTAATTATCGGCCTTTCTCTGTGTCTTGTTCTTCTTTCTCGACATTGCCTTCGAATGTGCCCTTTCTTTCCACAGTTGTAACATCTTTCTGGAAAAGCCAAATGTTGACATGTTTATTTTTTTGCATGCTTTGGATTTTCTTAGTAGCATATAACAGTATACTTACTGTTCTGATGTGGATTGTAGGGAGGTGACCGTGATCTAGACCTTGACTGATTTCGTGCACGTGCACGTCTGTTTGGAGGTACATTGTCTTGGTTGTGTAAACCTTGATTCTCTATAGGTGCTGGATTTTGAGGCTCAACAGGTATTTCTGGTTGCCGGACTGGTGAATTTGGAGGAGTATGCTGTACTCGAACTTCAGGTTCTGGTAGATGTTCTATGTCTTCCCTGGCATCTTCGAATAAGTCCATTTGAAATCTAAGTGAAAGGAAATTTTTTACTCACCATTCACAGCGGAAGAAATAGCTTTTGCAACTTACCGTTGTCTGGTTCGGCCATCATTCTAGGACAATAGGAAAAGTCACCATCAGACATTATTTTAATACTGTAGTCTCCGTTCGTACCTCTCAACCTGTTATTCCGGGAGAGCGAACGTCTTGCATAGCTTGCTACTGCTATGTTAAAATTCTATTCTATCAAGTTTTCAAATTTACTCTTGTTCTTCATTGCTTTGCCACATATCGTCTCTGTCAGGATCTGAGTGCTGTGTTGCACTAATCTGTGAAGGCTCCACAGTTGACATTTTCTGAGTGACGAAGAGTTCTTGGTCTGACAGAGGATTAACTTCCTCGCAACTGTCTTTGTTTACCTCGTTGTCGCTGTCTTTCTTTTGAGCAGCACGTTTCATAGTTTTCTGGTATCTCTTCTTTTTCCGAAGAGTTGCGAGCGTCTCATTGTCTTCCGCGTCCGTACCAGAAGATTGTGAGATCAGTTGAACTACTTTTTTGCTACGGACTTCTCTCACTGGCTGCTTTTTGCTGCTCGTTGTCGCTTTAGGCGGATTCTTTGCTTTCACAGGAGTCTGTTTACTTCTTTCCGATCTGGCAGAACTGAGCGGCATTTCCATTTGTGTTTTGGTGTTCTCACTCTCTGAAGATTCTGTCGATTGCGATCTTTCTGGTGATCGTTGTCTGGTCTGTTTCTCCAACCTTGATGTGCTGTTTTTACGCTCCTTGAAGCACGAAGATTGTTGGCTTTCTTCTTCTGATTGCTCTTGAAGCTCCCGAAAGTATTTGGATACTCTCTCTCTTCCTGCTGTGGCCGCAGTTCTACTTCTTGTGACTCGTCCTTCATAGACCTGGTGTTCACTTTACGGGGTAGAAGTCTGAGGAAGACTGCTTTGGAACCTTCTTTGAGATTTTGCTGTTTTTGTTTCCTTAGCGGACGTAAGTCTAACAGGAAACTGTAATTCTGCATCATAGGGAGACACATTCCTTGTTTTTCTTTTTCCACTTTTTCTCCTTTCTTGGATATCGATTTCTCCACGTTCTTGTTCAGAGTGAGATACGTCAGTTTTACTGCTTCTCTTAGGTCGCCTTTGTCTCTTTGTAGTGTCCCTCGTTCGAGAACTTTTCTTAGTGGTCGTTCCTGCTTGGTTTTCTGAACTTGAGGTACGTAATAGTTGGGCTGTTTTTGTTCTGTTCGACTGGTGATCACTGGTGTAACCTGTTCTCAGAGTTTTTCTGGCTGACTTACCTCTTGACTTTGACCTACGTTGTCTATGTTGCTCTTCAGAACTATAAGAAACTGACGGAGATCTTCTTCTACTCTTAGAACGAGGTTGCTCTTCAGTATGTTCACTTGATCTTCTTTTTCTACTAGATTCGTCTAGTTGTTCAAGTAAACGTTGCCTCGACCGCACATCTCGTCTTCTTATGTGAGTGCCAAATATTTCTTGTTTTAGATATGCGAGCATCCCTTCTAGAGTGGGGTTCCTTTTGAACTGTCCATCTTTGCCTTGTTCATGCTGAGATATGGACGCAAACTCTTCCGGATTCATCATCAGCACCTGTAGTTGTCGAATGTTATTGATGGTCGTGTACAAGTACAAAGCCATCTCTTCTGTTCTGGTCAGCATGTCTTCCATCCTGTCATTCGGCTCAATCATGAACCTTATCAGACGTTTTAAGTCAGACTCTGTAGGCGCTTGAGGAGAGTTTCTACGGTTATTAAACATTTCAGAAAGCTCCTTGACGTCTTCAAGATGATCTATCACGTCATCCAGATCGATTTGTCTGCGCAAGCTTTTGATCAAAGGTGGACACATTTCCAGCGCCTCTCCGAACTCTGACATACCTATTGACGGTCTGCACAGCAATTCGCATGTATTAGGTTTCATTATGCCAAGCAGCTCCTTCTCTTCAAAATAATCATCCCTTTTTTTAATACCATAAGGAATCATGAATTTACGGCTGACATGGTTGAACCAGCTGACCCCAGCGCTCTGCGTCTTACCAGCGTAACTAGACTTACCGTGAGATGACATCTGTGATGTCAAAGAAAAAATTTGATCAGTTGTGACTACTACTTTACTCGGTTGGATCTAGCTCTACTGGCAAATATTGCTGGACGGAGGTTTTATGCATAAAAAGCAAATCGTCATGTTTACCTATGCGAGATAATGCTACATATGCGCCTCCCTTCGGTACTTTTTTGCAATCTAGCCAAAGGATGATTTTTTGCATGTTTTGACCTTGAATCTTCGTGATGGTGCTCGAATATGCGGGAGTAAACGGATAAACAGTTCTTCGATTGCCATCTTGATCCACAAGTGTGACAGGATATATGCAACAAATGTATCCTTTAGGATGTAGTAGAAAGATAGAAGCACTTTCTCGATACAGTACAGTTGCTGACTGACCATTTACTACTCCGTTTTCTTTGTCCCTATTTTGAGTAATGATCACCTTTAATCCTCTGTACAAGGGCGCTTTTAGAAGATCGCTGTCGTAAGTCACTTCCCCAAAGTACGCTTCTGTCTCAAACATCGTCAAAGCCATTTTGTTCACCCTATTTGTGGACTTGGAAGACACTGTCAATACCTTGGCTTCTGGTTGATCTAGTAGGACTTTTCTGATGTCCTTGTCCGAGATGTCACTTTTATCAAACATTATCCTACCTGCCTCTAGGCGATCTAGTAAACGTTGGTTAGGCTTGTAATATCGTAATGTATCAAGAATTGCTGCATAGTCTGGATCTTGACATCGATGTTGAGTTACAAAGTTCACTCTGTTGCAGACGCTATAGAACTCTTTATGGTCTAAGATGCTGGTACCAGGTTGAACTTTTCCGTCTACTGTCTCAATTGGTTGTTGCTGTTGACTGTCGCCGCATAGTACTACTACTGGTCTTATGTACAATTGCTGTATGGTGTTCATGATGTGTTGAAAGATCTTCAGTGGTACCATGGAAATTTCATCTATTATGAGCAAGTCAGCATTTACCAGTTGCCAGTTTATGCGAGGTCTGTCCACAGGATCAACAGGGTATTTGAACAGAGCGTGTACTGTGTCAGCAAAGAAATTGTCTTCTGTGAATTTACCACGATATGTGCAGGCCAGAAATCCAGTAGGAGCAGCTAGTTTTACATTGTACTCCTGTTCCAATGTAATGGTCATGGCTTTGCAAACAGCATATGTCTTACCTGTTCCGGGTTTTCCATTTATCAAGATGAACTTCTTCCAATCTTGTGCAGATGCTGAGTAATCATTTGCTGGCTCCACATGTTCCTCTAGTATCTCATCAGAACTATCTGAGTCCAAGATATGTCCTTGTTGTCTTTCAGGAACATCTTCATAACACTGTTTACGATCTTCCATGGCCTGTCTGATCATTGCAAGAATTCTCTGCTGTTCTGGACTCGATTGCATAAGTTCTTCAATTTCTTGTTGATACTCTCCTATAGCTCCTACGACTCTTCTTTGCCACAAGTGGATGAAGTCGATCCGACTGCGGACATGTTGGACAACGTTCATCACCTATTCGTCTTTGTTTCCGTGTAAAGAAAAGTATTCTCTAACTCTTTCACAATCGTTCCACAGATCTGGAGAAAGCAGCCAAGCTGCTGCAAAGCATTTTATAGGAGCAGGTAAGCTGTCATCATCCGGATGATATAGATCCTCTGGCTTTCGGTGAGCAATGTGCAACACGTTGTACTGATGGAAGAAGTCGTCTGCAAATACACTTCGCATCTTCGTTCCAACTAGTGTAGTCGTACCTTGTTTGTAAAGCTTAGCAGGTGTCTTGTTTCCATCGTACAAGCGTAGCCAATTGAGGAAACTAAGCGCTTCTTGTGTTTTAGGTCTCTCCAGATAGCCTCTGTACACTTTGGTAACTTCTGTTCCACGGGTTGGGACTGTGATTGACTTCGTTCTTGAGTTTGTCCAGGCTATCTTTTGACTGCTCAGGGACATCCACATTTCTGGTTCAAGAGGTCTCAAAGCTCTCAAATGGCGATAGGCTGCTTGGTAAGGTCCTACGTGCAAGGAGAATAGCGCGTCGTTGCTGTACGCATCATGCCACTTTGATACGTAGCTTGCTACATACTTGAGAATCATGCCTCTGCAGTCTGATGATTGCACATCCATTCTGCATTTCAAAGATGGCAGTAACGTAGAGATGTATGCGCGTAGATTTAGTTCAAAAGCATCTGCTGGATGATAAAAAGATAAACTTGCCGTTCCTTGGTCACTAGTTACTTCAGTGGCTGTTGTCTTCAAGCGTAAAGCAGAACTGTTTGATTTTTGCAGATCACTTGCTAGGTACGCCAAGTCTGGCTTTTGCCATGGCACATCTGCTCTGAAGACGTTCAATTTCATCTTGGTCATATCTGTAAGCCATACTAGCATATGCAGATGAACTGTACCTCGATCCTGGAATTCAAATCAATAAAAGTAAGTCTTGACGTTCTTCTTATCCCTTTTGTAGTCGTAGTTAAAGACTTGAGTACTCCATCGATTACTGTTAGAACCGGTTAGATATCCACGAACTACTCGCTCTAGGACATTCATGATATGCACTGTTTCAAACGCAGACAAATTAGTGGGGCCATGACCAGTGTCTTCTCTTAATTTCTGCAGCCACAGAGGTTGTGGAAAGGTCCATTCAAACGGAGATATGGTGATGAACAAGTCAGGGTGTCCAAACTGCTTGACTGCATCCATCAAATAGCGATGTTGCCATCTCCAGTATTCACTCGAGAATGTCTTGCTTTCCAATGCTTTATTAGGACTGCATTTCATTTTCTTACCTTGTGATATTGCTCCGCTAACAGTCTGCCACAACCACAGGTCGTAATGAAAGTGAAGAACTTCGTGCATAAGACCATAATCTGCTATTTCCGACATCACCTTAGTCATGTAAGAGAAATTGCTGCTCAAACGGGATTCTCTTCCATCTAGTATAGTTTCACACCATGACTTGAAGGGATACAACTGAGGCCAGATGCAACATTCAACTCCAGTACGCTGTCTGTAATCGTACAAATTGAATCTCTCTTTTCCAACTTCTTCTTCTCTCTTCTTGATGAAATCCGAGTAACTACTTTGACAACTGTTCATCAAGTACGAATAGGCCTTCTGGCATCTTCTTTTGCTATGCGCACCAAGTTCTTCAATTTTTTGTTCAACTGACTTTTCACTCCAAGTTAATCGGAACATTCCACCTTTTCTTCTGTATCCATGTTTGTGTCTCTCATAGTCACCAGTGTGGATGTCCAACGGTCTTAATGCTCTTACCTCATTCTCCGAAAGATTTCGTAGCTTCTCCGGAACATCTTGAAATTTCGGTACAACATACCTGTTCTTCTCGCAAGTACACGTCTTGTAAGTTTTCACTTCTGGACGTTTGGAAAAATTCGGCATCATCTTCGTAGTGTACAGCTGATTACACTTCTCGCAATATGTCCAGCTGGAATGTACCATCCAAAATTCCAAGTCTTGTGCTTCTTGTTCGAAATAGCTAGTTGATGCTTCCGGTCCCTGTTGCTTATTGCCTAAACTATTTGTGAACTCGCACTTTTTGCTTGCTATTGTTTCCGCGCGACTTGCAATTTCTTCTTGCAGACGTTCAATTCTATTTGCTCTATCTACATCTCTAGTTAAATATTTCCATACTCTTCTAGCCCAAAAATTCAATGATAAAATCTCCGTCCACTTTGTCATCTATTAGTCAAGAAAATGAAAGCTTAAGTTTTTGAAATAATGACACAAAGATGAACGTATTTAGTGTAGTGTTTCTTTTGTAAATCAATTGTAACATCATTTGCAGTTACGTCCATTTATCGACAAATGTTTTCAAAGACTGAATATTAACTGTTTGTTACTTGTTTAGACTATTTCATATATTTGTTTTCAAGATTGTTTTTCTCCAATTTTCATTATTGTCGATTAAAACCTTTTGTTTTCTTTGAATGTTTGTCACTTTCAATATTTCACTCTACTTAAAGTAATCATTTGCATTCTGGGCCAAAAGCGTACTAGAACATATTCATTATTTATTATTGTAATAACTACTTACAATTTGACGCTTGATGAAGAAGTTTTCTACAACAAAGTGGAAAAAAGACTGTTAGTGGATCTATTTTGATATGTCAGTTGAATAATATTTTTTTA
Organism: Platygyra sinensis; assembly: GCA_019787425.1. Taxonomy (NCBI): domain Eukaryota; kingdom Metazoa; phylum Cnidaria; class Anthozoa; order Scleractinia; family Merulinidae; genus Platygyra; species Platygyra sinensis. The sequence goes on along the minus strand of JAHPZR010018377.1, from coordinate 1,579 downwards.
ACTGCACTTTGACTTTCGTCTCCTTACTTCCTTCACATTATCAAGAGAAAACCTAGTTGACAAAAAGACAATCGAATTTCCCAGCGGAAATGTGCTCATCAGTGCATGTTACGCAGCCATGAAAACCGCAGATGACACTGTCGTCTGCACGCGTGGTTAATCCAATTAACAAACAGTCTGTCGCGTTGTTGATATTAAAATGTGCGAGTACAATCCAGAGAGTTGAAAAAATCATAACTCCAGTTTGATTTAATTTCATTGCAAATGCAATACACCGTTAGAAAGGTGAGAAAATTCAGTATAACAGATTGTATTTCTTGTTGTAGTCTTTTCACAGTGTCAATTTTATTCACTTGCTGTAAAAATGTAAACAACTTGTGCGTTTGGTTTCGATTTGACGCTAAGTGTTGTTCCTCCAACTTCAAAAATGTTTATGTCCTATTTGTCTCAACTGATTTTACAACGAAACACGGCGTTTGAAAGCTAAATTAACAAGGTATCAGACTACATCTGTTTGCTTGCGAACAAGCGCCAACAGAATTTTTCGTCTCCTGCTGTAAATCCCCAAGTCGTAATCAAGTTAGAAATAGCAAGTCACGTATACCACTATAAAATGCTTAGAAACTTCACTACTGCTTTTTACTTCAATGAAATAGCAGATGTCATACACCATAACTTTGGTTTTCACGGTTTCGTTTGTCTGATAAAACGATAGTTCCATAAAAAAAGTATAAAAAGGAAAAAAAAAGAAAAATGAGTTGTTCACAGCGCAAGTTGAACCCGGGGCACCAGGCTGCCACAACAGCACGATCTCCACTTGACCAAGACAACTACCTCTGATATCCCACTGTACTTTGAACGAAATAAAGCATCACAATTGCACTACAAGTGTCCTAGCTTTTCTTCGCTAAAACACACATCAGATTGCTCCAGTGTTGAAAACTTTTGCTACAGCAATAGTCCCAGTATCTCAAAAAGTATACCTGCAAACTTTGAGACCTATTCAACAACTTTCATTTTTCGTCCGAAAATTCACAGAGAATCTATAGGAAAAAACGCTCTTGCGGTTAATCCAATTAACAAACAGTCCGTGACGTTCTTGATATTGAAATATCCGAATAGACTGCGTACACTTGAAAAAATCATAACTGCAGTTTGATTTAATTTCATTGCAAATGCAATACACCGTTAGAAAGGTGACAAAATTTCGTATAACACATTCTATTTCTTGTTGTTGTCTTTTCACAGTGTCAATTTTATTCACTTGCCGTAAAAATGTAAAGAACTTGTGCGTTTGGTTTCCATTTGATGCTAAGTGTTGTTCCTCCAACTGCAAAAATGTTTATGTCCTGTTTGTCTTAACTGATCTAACAATGAAACACAGCGTTGGAAACCTAAATTAACAAGGTATCAGACTACATCTGTTTGCTTGCGAATGAGCGCGAACAGAACTGTTCGCGTCGCGTCGTGCCGTAAATCGCTTAGTCTTTATTAACTTACAAATTCTAAGTCGAGCATATGAGAACAAAATGTTTATAAAATTCACTATTGCCATTTACTTCAATCAAATTGCACATGT